>ML344321.1:0-16658 GCA_005239505.1 Nicotiana paniculata | reverse complement strand
GCGGAAGGTCGACGCAGTTTGGGTCATTGTGGATAGATTGACCAAATCGGCGCATTTCATTCCGGTGGATACTACTTATACTTCTGAGAGGTTGTCCAAGATCTACATTCGGGAGATAGTCTAGTTTCACGGTGTGCCGGTGTCCATTATATCAGATCGAGGTCCTCAGTTCACCTCGCACTTTTGGAGAGCATTGCATAGTGAGATGGGTACCTAGATAGATCTTCGCACGGTATTTCACCCTCAGACTGATGGTCAGTTGGAGCGTACGGTTAAGATGTTGGGGGACATGCTCAGGGCATGTTTGATTGACTTCGGAGGTCAGTGGGACCAGTTCTTGCCTTTGGTCGAGTTTGCTTACAATAATAGTTATCAGTCCAGCATTGAGATGGAACCATTTGAGGCCCTGTATGGTCCGCGATGTTGTTCTCCTATCGGGTGGTTTGAGCCTGGCGAGGCTAAGTTATATGGCACCGACCTGGTGAGGGATGCTTTGGAGAGAGTGAAGTTGATTCAGGAGAGGCTCCGCACAACACAGTCCAGACAAAAGAGTTACGCAAATCAGAGGGCGCGTGATGTATCATTTGTGGAGGGAGATAGGGTCCTGCTGTGTTACACCCCGCAATATTACGTCAATATTACGTCCTGCAGTATTATATTATGATATGTTATGCTCTGCAGTAATATGTTACTATGATGTCACCCTCTGCAGTAATATATTATGAAGATGTTACATCCAGCAGTATCAAGATATGACAGTGTTCTACCCAGCAGTATTACATTACGGTGATGTTACGCTTCGCAGTAATAAGTTACGACATTGTTGCGTCCTGCAGTATTGTACGTTGAATATGTCGTAAGGTAATTGACATCAGTCTAAGGAAAATATTATTTGAGATAAAATACGGCCCGAGCTAAAATATTCGGTATTTATGGACTAGTGTCATACAAGGTACTACATAGCCATGATAGTAACGTGTATAAGGTATGTGAACAATGAGTAATATTTTAAGTAAGTGAAAATAATTCTCAATTTTGCAGGTAATTGATTAATTACCGGATAACGGGACATTACCTAATTAATTGGAGATATGTTTGGATAAGATTAATTCTTTCCCCTTACTATAACGTGGCAGCCCCAAAGTGTCATTTAAAATGACTCTTAATTCCATGTTTCAAGGTGTCACTTTAATAAGGATATATGTGGCTCAAAGCCTCACTTGAAATCCACGTGTCCTTATATTTGATTTTTGTCTATTCTTTGAATATTTTCCAAGGTTTGACAAGAACTATCAAATGAGTCAAACCTCTGGTCTTTCAAGGGAATGGAATTCAGCAAATTATTTATGAAAGAAAAGAGCGATAGCAAGCTAATCTTCTCTATGTAGAGAAAAGGGGAAAGATACTCACCATATCCTATCCATATCCTATTGCACTACAAATTTACTATGAAATTATGGAATCTAACATGTTTGATATGTTGCATGGGAAATACGACTTAATGGTGGAGGAAACAATCACGAGTTGTAGGATTCATAGGTTGATAAAGAAAGAAAGGCAACTGCCGTTATGCATCTTTTGAAACACTGTGGAATGAAAGAACTGAAAAATTCCCAGAATAGTGTAAAGGATATACGGAATTTTTCCTACTCCAGATATGTTAAGACTATCCCTTCTTTCTTTTGGCATGATCCATACAATACCATCGAAATGTGTAAATGGACAACTTCCATAAATGATTCTATTCATAGAAGTATTAGAGATATCTATGTTCTTGAAATTCCATGTGTCATAATGTTTTATCATCTGTTCATGGGTCCCAGAAAAAAATACGAAAGTTGAAAAGAGTTT
Source organism: Nicotiana paniculata (assembly GCA_005239505.1). Lineage (NCBI taxonomy): Eukaryota > Viridiplantae > Streptophyta > Magnoliopsida > Solanales > Solanaceae > Nicotiana > Nicotiana paniculata. The sequence continues at coordinate 14,807 of ML344321.1, read as the reverse complement.
ACTTTATGATATTACTCAGAGGAAAAATGGTCTTACGAAGCTCCGAAAGATTTTATTAACGTACTTTTCATGCATTGCATTCATGTACATTGACCCATGACCAGATGGCGTTATATACGCGTATATATGTAAATATATGTATATGGGATATGGGAAATGGGAAAAGGTTACGGCGTTATGTACGCACCATCACCTGATCAACTGGTATATGATGATGATGTTTCCCACAGTGGCTGAAATATTTTTCAAACGGCATTATATACGCGTATATATGTATGTATATATATGTATATGGAATATGGGAAAGGTTATGACATTATATACGCACCACCACCTGATCAGATGGTATACGATGGTAATTTTGCCCACAGTGGACAATAAGATATGATGGGATGCCCTCAGAGGCTGATGATGTTATGAAACATATACTTATGCACGACATGACATTCATACGCATATGCATGATGCTAAAAGTGGTTTATTATTTACAGAATTATCCAGGCATATAGGTTGGGTGAATTACTCTATATCTCTTCCATGTCTCTTATACATTTATTTATGTACCTTACATAATCAGTACATTATTCGTACTGACATCCCTTTTTCCTGGGGACGCTGCGTTTCATGCCCACAGGTCCCGATAGACAGGTCGAGAGCCCTCCAAGTAGCCTATCAGCTCAGCGAAAGATGTTGGTGCGCTCCATTTGCTTCGGAATCGCTTGTTTGGTTAGTATGATTTAGACGAGTATTGTTTGGTATGGCGGGACCCTATCCCGACCTTTATGACATTTATGTACTCTTAGAGGCTTATAGACATATGTCGTATACATGAAATATTGTACGGCCTTGTCGGCCTATGTTTTGAGTTTGTAAATGATTAGGTTGGCCTATTAGGCCCGTATGTCACGTGTATATGATAATGTAATAAGAAAGATACATTACATTGGTACTCGGTCGAGTAAGATATGGGGTGCCCGTCGTGGCCCATCGGTTTGGGTCATGACATGTTGAAAGTCTCACCTATGAAGGGTATTATGAGGTTTGGGAAGAAGGGCAAGCGGAGCCCGAGATTTATAGGTCCCTTCGAGGTGTTGAGGCGAGTTGGGGAGGTTGCTTATGAGATGGCCTTGCCTCCCAGTTTATCAGGAGTTCATCCAGTTTTTCATGTATCCATGCTCCGGAGGTACCACGCCGACTTCTCTCACATGGTTGAGGTCTAAGAGAGTTTCTGCCGTAAAGGTCCAGTGGAAGGGCCAACCAGTTGAGGAGGCGACCTGGAGTCCGAGGAGGACACGCAGAGCAGATATCCACACATATTCAGCACTTCAGGTATGACTCTAGACCCGTTCGAGGACGAATGTTTGTTTAAGAGGTGGAGAATGTAACGACCCGACCAGTTATTTTTGCGTTATCGGACCCCGTTCCCTTAAATGGAACTTCCGATAGCGGCTTATTATGATTTATGACTTGCGGGGACTGGTGGTCCGGGATTCGGAGGTGTTTAGAGTGCTATAGGAACATTTGGTTCCTTAAGGTTGACCTTTAAGGCCAAGTTTGACTTCGGTCAACATTTTAGGTAAACGACCTCGGAATCGAGTTTCGTTGGTTCCGGTAGCTTTGTATGATGATTTCGGACCTGGGCGTATATTTAGAATGGGTTTCTAATGACCCGGGAGCGTTTCGGCGCCCTATTAAAATAAGACGTTCCTTAAGTTCTTATTGTGGTTTGGGACGTGTTTTTGTGTTATCGAGGTCCGAACGGAATTCCAAGATCGAAAGTACTTCTGTTATGTCATTTATGACTTTCCTGAAAATTTTGGTGTCAATCCGAGTAGTATAGGACGGTTCGGCGCGTTGTTAGCGAAGTCTAGAAAACATAAAGTTCCTAAGTTTGGTTCTTGGGGTTTTGAGGTGTGATTTTGAGTTTTAGCGTTGTTTTGGGTGTTTCGAAGGCTCGAGCGAGTCCGTATTATGATTTGGGACTAGTTGGTATATTTGGACGGGGGCTCGGGTGGGCCCAGGTGCCTCCCGGACACCACACGAGGCCAAAATCCAGCTGAAATAGCTAGTGGTGCACCTGTTCTGGTGTGACCGCAGGTGCGGTTGCCCAGTCGCCGGTGCGGGACAGCTCCTGCAGTCCCAGCCTCGTAGGTGCGACCCCCAGTAGGCAAGCCGTTTCTCGCAGGTGCGGACAAAGTTCCGCAGGAGCGGAGCCCAGGCTTCCTCGTCTATTTCCGCAGGTGCGAGCCTTTGCTCGCAGGTGCGAGACCGCAGGTGCGGTCCTCGAGCTGCAGGTGCGGAAATATTGTTCAGACAATGTGTTTTTATACACGGGTTTTAATTCATTTTTCTCATCTTCTTCTTCTTCTTCCTTGGGGAGATTTTCACCATTTTAGAGGGGCAAACGACCAGGTTATTGAAGGTAAGTAAATTCTACTCTAATTTTAGCTTCATGCATGGATTACAAGCTAAATTAATTACCTAAATTAGTGAAAAATCAAGAATTGGGTAGTAATCTAGGGCTTTCGATAATTTGAGAATTTACCCGTGAATTAGCTATGAAATCAAGTAGAAATCATGTATTAATGATCCTTAGGCTATGGGTGAGTATTCCCTTCGAGAATTTTTGGAATCCGAGCATGTGGGCCCGGGGTTGAATTTTAGAATTTCTTCAAGAATGGTGAATTTGGCTTAGTAATAGGAGAATTCCCTGCTTTGGATATAAATTGATATATTTGTATAACATTTGGCTAGTTTCGAGTCCTCGAGTGTAGAGTTCGGAGTTTCGGGCGCGTTCTCGGTCCGAGGAGTAAATTCGACGCAAGGTGAGTCTCCTTTCTCACCTTTTAAGGGGGAATTGTCCCCCTAGGTGATTTAAATGCTACAGGTGATAATTTGTGGGGGCTACGTACGTACAAAGTGATGAGAGTCCGTACGTAGCGACTATTACTATTATGTCCGGGTAGTTAGGCCCACATCATGCCTTGTGTTTTACTTAATATGAGCTGTATGCTTAATGAATTAATGTTACATGTTGCTTATTTCCCCGAAGTTATGGAATTTGAGAAAAACTTGTAAGAAATTGTTCATTGAAAGGTATTTTATTTTAAAAGGAATAATGTGTGTGCATGTGACTGCTTCGCAATTTACTTTCCGCGAGCGGAGTGTGATTTCCCCCACTCTTATGGGAGTAGGTTGTACGCCACGGCGGATTGAGAGATGCACTTTTGGTATGGGCCGTTCGATCCTCGACAGTGAATAGATGTGAGTACTTTGTGAAGAGGTGCACTTTTGGTACAGGTCGTTCGATCCTCGGCAGTGTACATACATGACTATCTTATGACTCCGGCCAGTTGTCCTTACCCTGCATGCGTATGATTTAATTGTTACTAAATTCATGAATATTGATTTCACAGATATTGGGGGAAAATGAAGTGGTAATTGTTTTATTCATTCCCAGTACCTTCCTTGGATTTCAGTACCTTACATATATATTTTTTGCTTCACTGCCTTTACATGTCTACCGTTTCTATTATATCCTGTTAAATTATACTGTTGGACCTTAGTGAGTGTCAGGTCGACCTCTCGTCACTACCTCTTTGAGGTTAGGCGGGATACTCACTGGGTACATAAGGTGCGAAACTGGGCAGCAAATCTTCCGCAGGTGCGAAACTGGGCAGCAACATGAAGCGAGCTCGCAGGCGAGATAAATCTTCCGCAGGTGCGAAACTAGGCAGCAACATAAGGACCAATGAGCAAGTCGCATTTCATAGATGCGACTTGCCTGAAAAAAAGCTTATATTTGGGAGTTATCCATTCTTATTCATTCTTGACGATTTTAGAGCTCGGGAGAAGCAACTTTTAACAGATTTTTCAAGGGAAACATTGGGATAAGTGTTACTTATCCTATATTGATTATATTTTATGATCCATATTCATTTACATTATAAATCCGTTAATTTATGGAAGAAAAATCAAGATTTTTGCAAAATCTCCCAAAAACGAAAATTTAAGATTCGGAGGTCTAGTTGTTATCGGAATTTGATAAAATTGGTATGTTTGAACTCGTATCAGAATGGGTGTTCGGTTTTCGTAAGAATTATGTCGGATTCCGAGAGATGGGTCCCGCATTGACCTTTTAGAATAAACTTTTAAGTCGATATTATAATATCCGGAATTATTTTTGATGAATTCTAATCAAGTATAAAATTAATTTGGATATATTGGAGCTATCCGAAGGTCGATTCAAGCAAGAAGGCGATTTTGGAATATCGGCCTAACTTCAAAACGGTAAGTATCTTGCCTAACCTTGAGTGGGGGAATTACCCCTTAGGAATGGAGTCTTATGTGGAAATTGTTTGAATGGAAACCATGTACTCGAGGTGATGAGTACGTACTTGGTTTATATATGCAAATTATATCAGTTAAAATTTATAGATACCCTTATGTACTAAAGTGAAAAATTATTGGAACTTAGTAATTCTTGATTTGTCATGCCTCATTCTTTGTTTGTTGGGTTTGTATTTATATGATAATTTCATGTAATTTCCACTTGGATTTTCATATGAATTTCGTGTGTTTATTTATTTGATATTTATTGGAAATAATTATATTATAGATTTTTCCATCTGCGAATAATTAATTAAGTTGAAATTGAGGTATTAATATATTTATCAAAAAATTTGGGTAAAAGAAGGTGTCATTTTATGCTGAGTTAATTTTCATCTTTGTTGGTATCGAGATTTTATATACGTTGTGTCGAGCCTTGGGCTATTAGCTATGAAAATATTTGATTTTGTTGTATCTTTGGAATTTGGTTGTGGCCTATGGGCAATTTATAATATGAATTGTTGTTTTGTATTGTTGTGGTAATATTCGTGCAAATTTTCGTGTGATTTGGGTTACTGTTATGCGGCGGATAAGGGTGGCATTCCACTGTTGACATTATGTGGGTATAAGGTGGCATTTCACTGTGGTTATGTGTGTTGGGATATTGTTTGGGCGGAGCAATAAGGATGGCTATTAAACGAAGCAATAAGGGAGGCTATTATAGGAGCGATAAGGGTGGCTAGTATATGCGCGGTAAGGGTGGCAATTATAGGAGCGATAAGGGTGGCTATAGGAGAAATAATGGTGGCTATTTTAAGGTAATATGTGATGATGTGGAATTAATATATTGCTGATTTTTATGTGATGTTGTGATTTCCTTGTGACTTCTTTTATATATTTTGTAATTTATTTTATAAATTCAGTAAATTTGATAATAGTCAGATATATGTTGAAATTATGAGCCTGTGGATATTGCCGGACGGATGGCATTCCACTGTTGATATTATGTGGGTATAATGTGGCATTTCACTGTGGTTATGTGTGTTGGGATATTGTCTGGGCGGAGCAATAAGGGTTGCTATTAAACGAAGCAATAAGGGAGGCTATTATAGGAACGATAAGGGTGGCTAGTATATGAGCGATAAGGGTGGCAGTTATAGGAGCGATAAGGGTTGCTATAGGAGAAATAATGGTGGCTATTTTCGGGTAATATGTGATGATGTGGAATTAATGTATTGTTGACTTTTATGTGATGTTGTGATTTCCTTGTGACTTCTTTTATATATTGCGTAATTTATTTTATAAATTCAGTAAATTTGATAATAGTCATATATATGTTAAAATTATGAGCCTGTGGATATTGATGGACGAATTATGATATGAGCACGAGGTGCTGGGAAAATATGATGAATTTATTATTGGCATGTGAATTGTCCGTGCAGTTATAATATGAAATATAGGCACGAGATGCCGTGGTTATTTAATAAAAATGATATTGGCATGTGAATTGTCTGAAATGTGGGCACGGGATGTTGTGAGTAAATGATGATGATATTGGCACGTGAGTTGGCCGTGCGGTTGTGAGAGAAATTTGGCACGAGGTGCCATGAAAATATGAAAGTGGGCTGAGACCAGTATTTTATGATTATGAAATGAGGTGTCACAGGGTGACTTTTATTTGAACGGGTTACATTCAAAGTGTCATTTGAAAGAATTATGTTCGTTTTATTTTAAAGAATTATATTCGAAATTTATTTATTGGAAAGTATATATCCTAAATATTATCACAAGATTTGTAGGAGAAAGATTTATATTTGAAGGACTTGATTAATTGGTTGTACTTGTATTTATTATTTGTTGAGCAATTTTTATGGTGTTCTTGTTGCCCTGATGTTTATATCACTGGTTGATTATTGTTGCCATCATTGTTATTTTTTTCCTATTATTTTTGTATGCTATATTGCACAGGTTATTAAACTAGTGAGTGCCTTGACTGTACCTCGTCATTACTCCACCGAGGTTACTCCTGATACTTACAGGGTACCAACTGTGGTGTACTCATACTACATTTCTGCACATTTTGTGCAGAGCCAGGTATTGGAGATATCGGACTCGAGCAGAGTTAGTGTGTTGATCTCAAGGGATTCGAGGTAGAGCTGCTTGGTCGTCGCAGTCCCTTGGAGCCTTTCCATTTTATTGTACTGTTAATTATTATTTCATCAGTATTGTATATTCGATCCTTGAAGATCCTTGTTTGTATTCAGTTAGAGTTTGTGACTCATTATTACTAGTCCTGGGAGGTTGTTTGATTATTTCTGCTGTTAGTTTTGACACTTATTTCTATTTCTATTTCTTGTAATAAATTCGATTTAACAAAAAAATGACTTGAACTGTAATTGTAATCGGCTTACCTAGTCTTAAAGACTAAGTGCCATCATGACTCCTGTGGTGGGATTTTGGGTCGTGACAATTTTTCTCTAATCAATTGTAATCATAGCAAGCTCAAATTACCATTTTTGATGGTTATATGTAAATGCCACTTCTGGGGGTTAACAAATTTAATTACAAGGAGATATACAAAACACAACCACTTTTGATGATAGTACTCTGCTAGAGTTTAAGTGAGCCATGCAGTTAAGTTATAACCAGATTTAGGAAATATTGCAACTACTAGTGGTCATATATTTCTTACAGACTCTGCTGAAGTTTAGATGGACATGACATTGTTATCCACTTTATAATGCTTCACCAAATGATCAGGATGAAAATAAACACAAAAATTGATTTTGTATACATATACATAGCGTGCAATCATTTTCCACATAGTTACTGGTGTAGTCTCGAACCATATAACAACTTATGTAATATCACTTGTTCTTTCCAGTTTCATGAGACCACGTCCAAGTAAAATGACATCTGCATCATTAGTTGGCAAGAAAGACGTGATTAACATACACGATAACCATATATTTATTCAAGCTCAAAAGACACATAGAACATTATTTAATAGTACTCATGTTGAGAATAGCAGTAGAATTTCACCTCTGGTGTTCAGAGAATTGGAGTTTTTAACAAAGACTAATGAATTACTGCCACGAGACATGAAACATACCACCTATATTTGCTGAGTTGTCCACAATCAATTGGTGAATTTCATCCTGATAAAACACACTTTCGGACTGATGAGAAGAATATGATTAGAGACTCGTGCTGATAACGTATTATAAAATAAATACTATAAATAAAATAAACCAAATATAAATATAGCGTGAGACTGAAATATTATTCAACTTCAAACTCATGTACATAATGAACTAAAATTTCATCTATTTATAGAAGAAATGAAGTAGCTGCGAGACTTCTTAGAAAGCTGCTGCAAGGCTTTTCAAAAAGCAGTTGCGAGACTTTTTTTGAGCTTCTTGTAAGCTTTCTGCATGAGTGATCATGCCCAACTATGCCTTATAAAAAGGATAAAACGGTCATTGCAAATATAATCCAGGTATTTAGCCCAGAGTCGAATCCCATAGGGAATTAACCTATCAATTAGTTTTGCCAGAATCACCGAATTCTCCGTAATCAACTTCCCATATGTTTTGAATAACAATTGGTGATATTTCTACTAACTATAACTGAATAAAATTAATTAAACTAAGAGCTGACTATGACTGAGTTGTAAACAAATAAGAGAACGATCTAAGGTTGTGATTTCCCCTATTGATGGAATCCCTTCCTGTTATGTGTCATATAGATTTTCCTAATCTTTTCTATCGATCATGAGCACTCTTACTACCGTAAATCTCTCCCGAGTAATTACAACAATTTACTAGACGCACTCTTCCAAGTTACACTAGCTGGATTTTATTACAGCTCACTTAGATCGCACCCACGGTTTCGTTATCCCTAATCCCACCTTTAAACCCTCGGTTATTGATTCCTCATATACTTTAGGAGTGGTGTTTTTCAACAACTACCTAAATATGCACTCTCTCCTGAGAAATACATACTAAATAGGCACAGCTACTTGAGGATCCTATCAATTAACTACAACAGAAACGTAGTTGAACAAATAAAGATTAAACTGGGAAAACTATATTAACACAACAAGACGTTCATCCTTCAACATTTTCCATAAAAGCCTTAGACTAAATAATTTAGCTACTCATAATTGTTTTCATAATAACAACAACAAAATTCGTCATGAATGATAAAAAAAAGGAAGAAAGGTAGAACTCGATGCCGAATTTTCCTCCTTGCCTCTTGCCTCTTCTTGCCTTGAACAAAATTATAAAAACCTTGATATCCTCTTTTTGGGAGAGCTGGAACTCTTATAGGTTAAGTGGAATTTCCCCCAAACTTCCAAATTTACCCCTAAAATTACCGCGTTTCGGAGTGACTAGCATGGCCGCGCTCACCGCGCATGGGCCGCCCAAATTGCGTTTTACACTGTCGCTGCTTCCTGGACTAGCGCGGCCGAGCTAAGACCGTGCTAAGGCCACGCTAATCGACTTCAACACTGCCCATGTTCTTCTGCTCTAGCGTGGCCGTGCTAAGGCCGCGCTTGGCCCATGCTAGAGTGGATCAACTATTTATCTCTTCTTTTATTTCTTCTTTCACACGAACTCAACTCCGAGGGGCTTTCCTTGCTTTAATTTTTCTCCAAACACTGTCCTATGTCCTCATAATCATGACTTTCTCCTGCAAAACATAAAATTCACAATTAAAGCCATTTTTTCGTCATTTAACCTTCCTAGAACAATGAAGCATAGTAAAGTTAGGGCATAAATTATTGCTAAACTACATGAATCTAGCCTATTATCAACACCCCACACTTAAATCATTGCTTGTACCTGAGCAATCCACCATACTCTACAAAGGTTCCTTCACTAAGCACCCCCCCTAACGTGTCACACCAAGAACATATCACAAAAGTTAGTTGCGCCTAGTAGTGTAACATCTTTAACTCAAGAGTTGACTCTCACGTGCCATGACCACCATATTCCATGACATGATTCACAAGGAGATCGAGGTGTACGTAGATGATGTCATTATCAAATCAAAGAAAGTTGCTGATAACATGGAGAATTTGGGGAAGTTCTTCAATAGGTTGCAAAAATACAATTTGAAACTAAACCCTGCGAAGTGTGCATTCGGGGTTCCTGCTGGGATTTATTGTAAGCTGCCGGGGAATAGAATTGGATCCGTCCAAGGTCAAAGACATTCAATAGTTACCACCACCAAGGAACAAGAAAGATGTGATGAGTTTCTTGGGGAGGCTTAATTACATCAGCCAGTTTATAGCACAGTCTACAGTCATCTGCGAGCCAATCTTTAAGATGCTGAAGAAGGACGTTGCGACCAAGTGGACCGATGTATTGTCAAAAGGCTTTCGACAGAATCAAGGAATATTTGTCAACAACGCCAGTCCTAGTACCGCCTGAGCCAGGCAAAACTTTACTACTCTATCTTGCAGTATTAGATGGAGCTTTCAGCTGCGTTCTGGGGCAGCACGGTGAAACGGGAAGGAAAGAACAAGCTATTTATTACCTCAGCAATAAGTTCACTCCATATGAGGCCCGATATTCTCTATTAGAGCGTACCTGTTGTGCTCTAACTTGGCTCGCCCAAAAGCTGAGGCATTACTTCTGTGCCTACACAACATATCTCATATCAAGGATGGATCCATTAAAGTACATCTTTTAGAAGCCCATTCCCACTGGCAAGCTAGCCAAGTGGAAAATCTTGCTAAGTGAATTCGACATTGTCTACATGACTCAGAAGGCAGTTAAAGGACAAGCTTTGGTAGACCATCTTGCTGAGAATCCCATAGACGGAGGATACGAACCCCTGAAAACATATTTTCCTGATGAAGAGGTATCATTCATAGGAGAAGATATTGCAGAATCCTATGATGGCTGGAGGATGTTCTTTGATGGAGAAGCAAACTTCAAGGGAGTCGGTACTGGAGTAGTACTAGTATTAGAGACCGGTCAACATTATCCGATATCCACCAAACTCAAGTTCCCTTGGACCAAGAATATGGCCGAATATGAAGCCTGCATCTTGGAGCTCAATATGGCTATTGACATGAACGTCCATGATTTTTTAGTGATTGGTGATTCAGACTTATTGGTACATCAGGTACAAGGAGAATGTGCAACAAATAATTCCATGAAACTGTTGTATCTACAACATGTACAGGGGTTAATAAAGAGGTTCATAAAGATAGAGTTCCGGCACGTCCCCAGAATTCAAAATGAGTTCGCCGACGCATTAACTACTTTGTCCTCAATGATCCAGCATCCGGACAAGAATTTCATTAACCCTATTCCCATAAAGATCCATAATCAACCAGTTTACTGTGCCCATATCGAAGAAGAAGCAGACGAAAATCCTTGGTTTCATGACATCGATAGGTACTTGGCAAAAGGAGAATACCTTGAGCTTGCAAATTCCACTCAGAAACTCAAACTTCGGAGATTGTCCAACAGTTTTTTCCACAACGGAGGAATCATGTATAGGAGGACTCCTGATTTGGGGTTATTAAGATGTGTTGACGCAAATGAAGCATCAAAGTTACTGGAAGAAACTCATGCAGGGACCTGTGGCCCACATATGAACGATTTTGTTTTAGCAAATAAAATACTCCAAGATGGTTAATTTTGGATGACTATGGAAACGGACTTCATCCAGGATGTTCGGAAGTGCCACCGCTGCTAGATACATGGGGATATGATAAAACTGACTACAAGTGATCTCAACGCAACCAACTCGCCATGGCCATTCGCCGCTTGGGGTATGGACGTTATTGGACCAATTGAGCCTGCCGCTTCCAATGGCCACATGTTCATTTTGGTCACCATTGACTACTTCACTAAATGGGTCGAAGCAGCCTCCTGCAAAGCAGTTACTAAGAAAATTATGGCCGACATTGTCCGCGACCGCATTGTTTGTCGTTTCGGAGTTTCAGAGTCAATCATCACCGACAATGGTTCTAATATCAACAATGAATTGATGAAAGCTATGTGTGAAACTTTCAAGATCAAACACAATAATTCCACAGCATACAGACCTCAGATGAATGGAGCCGTAGAGGCCGCTAACTAAAACATCAAGAAGATACTAAGAAAGATGATAGAAAGGCACAAGAAATGGCATGAAAAGTTATCATTCGCCTTACTGGGATACCGCACCACTGTCCGCACATCAACGGGGGCAACTCCCTATATGCTAGTTTATGGTACAGAGGCTGTTATTCCTGCCGAAGTGGAGATTCCATCTCTAAAAATTATACAGGAAGCTGAGCTCAGCGATGTAAAGTGGGTAAGAAGCCGTTATGAGCAACTAGCCCTCATAGACGGGAAGAGAATGAATGCAGTATGTCATGGCCAACTATATCAGAACAGAATGGCCAGGGCCTTCAACAAGAAATTCAAGTCGAGACGATTCACACCAGGGCAGCTGGTGTTAAAGAAAATCTTTTCGCATCAAAATGAAGCCAAGGGGAATTTCTCTCCTAACTGGCAAGGTCCGTACATGGTTCATAGAGTGCTGACACGAGGAGCACTCATACTTGCAGAAATGGACGGAGAATGTTTTGCCGAAACCGATCAATTCAGATGCAGTCAAGTGTTACTATGTGTAATCTTTATGCTTTCTCAATGATGTAATTTGAAATATGCCTGACCTGATTCCCGTTTGAGAGGGATACATAGGCAGCTATGGGTTCGGTCACAATTCAATAAAAATCTCATTTTCCCCACAATTGGAAACTGGGGCAGAATTTTGAAGAGGACCCTCAAAATTCTGAAGCAAGTTCAGCTAGTCACGGCGTGAGCAACAGTCAGAGGCATCCACCCAGAAAACTGGGGCAGAATTTTGAGGAGGACCCTCAAAATTCCGCAGCAAAAGAGGTTACAATGTCTCAAGCCGCGCCACATAGTCGGTTCATCTAAAAACTATTTTAGATTATATATTACACTTTTACAAAATCATGCATATTTGTTTTTTCTGGGACATGACCCCAATGATACAGACAGTACCATAAGAACAAGCCAACGAGCTAAGCAGAGCCAGCAGGAATGCGAACTAACCTTCCCCCTTTACAAAACTCACGATCTTTCTTTGGATGCAAGCACAAATTGCAGAATCCCCAAAACATATTATCAGCTCAAAGGACAGACATCGTTCCTCAAACTCATCTCACATGCAAACATTTATTATCAGCACAAACGATTCTTCATTATCACAATGCTCTACCGCAATTAACGCCAGCTAAGAATTTCTGTCGTCCTTCCTTACATGTTGAGTAAGGCTACCTTTCTGCCTTCCGAGACTAAACGCTGTCTCCATCTGCATCCGTATATTGCATAAGGCTACCATTCTGAGACTAAACGCTGTCTCTGTCTGCATCCTCATATTGCATAAGGCTACCATTCTACCTTTCGAGACTAAACACTGTCTCCATCTGCATCCGCATATTGCGTAAGGCTACCATTCTACCTTCCGACACTAAACATTGTCTCCATCCGCATTCACATATTGCATAAGGCTACCATTCTACCTTCCGACACTAAAAAATGTCTCCATCCACATTCGCATATTGCATAAGGCTACCTTTCTGCCTTTCTAGACTAAACACTGTCTCCATCTGCATCCGTATATTTCATAAGGCTGCCTTTCTGCCTTCCGAGACTAAACATTGTCTCCTATTTACTTTACAAAAGCAACCCCTGTTGATGCGTGGCTAGAATTCATGGTTTAACAAGTTATATGCCTTACATTTTATGTGCGTTAATTATAAAAATACACTTTTTATGTGCATAATGGAGTTTATTTTTTGTGTAGGTGAATTGGAGATGGAAGCCGAGCTAAAAGGATGCAAATACGTCAAAAAATACGCTCAAGAGTCGAAAAGGGAACACCCGGGCCTTAGCCTGGCGTTTGGCCCCTAAAGCTAGGCTGACCTTGGCGTTAGTGGGGCGTTTGGCCCCTAATGCCAGGCCTGCCCTGGCTTTAAGGGGGCGTTTGGGCCCAAACGCCTGGGTCCCGAGGTCCGGTCAATTCCGAGTTTTGAAGAGTTTAAGTGTTTCCCGGTTGGAATAGAAGTCTCCGACACGTTTAGGGTTTATCCCAAACATATAAATAGACCCAAAAACACAATTTGAAAGAGGGGAAGCCATTGAAGAGAAGTCAAGCATCGATTTGTACAGCTTTTATTCCTTACTTTGTAGTTTAATTATGCAAGTTATTTTGGATTTGATTCTTATGAACATGTTTAGCTAATTTCTTTAATCTAGGGTTTTGGTGGAACCCATTAGGGGATGAACTTATTGTGTTATTAATATAGTTCTGATTGGTTGATTAATCTCTATTTGTTCAACTACGTTCTTGTTGTAGTTGATTGAATGGCCGTCAATTAGTTGTTCCTATTTATTATGTATTTACTTGAGAGAGAGTGCATATTTAGGTAGTTTTTTGAACAACATCACTCCTGGAGTATAGACTGCATGAAGGACCATGCCTGGGAGAAGTCTGAGTACCCCATGAGATGTTAGTGCTTCGGCCTTTGGCCTACCAGGGAGTTTTTTTTACCCTCTTGTATGTATGGGTGCGCATTGGGGACAATGCACAATTTTAAGTGTGGGGTGAGGAGATTGTCTGGTGACTTTCTATGCTATTTTAGTTATGTCAGATTAATGGAATAATTTATCTTTTTACAAAACTACAAAAAAAAAAAATTATATTTTTCCTGACGATGGATCTATTAGACAATTTTCTTGAGGGAAATAAATCTAAAGAAAATACCAAAAAGATTTTTGTTTTAGGTAGTGTAGTAATTCCCCTTGGTTTTTCTTTGGACCACGGTTCTTTTCCAAGGGGTTTTAATTGNAGGATAAATACCTTAAATCAGGAATTCTTAAGATTTGCTTAACTGCTTTGACTGGAGTGTCGTGATAGATCCAATACTGAGTGATTTATGTGCCAAGTGTGTGTGAGGTTTGTATGCTATTCTGCGTATTGCATTTGATGTCTACAACTTGCCCCCTGTGTGTGCAAAGCGAAATAGAGGATTTGTTTAGTCTTGGAAGTGATATAGGCATTTCTTTGTTGAGCCATCTATATATATATTTTACCCACCTAATTGTTATGTATCGTAGTTAACCCCGTTAAGCCTATAATCCTGTTTCTTTGGCAACCACATTACAAGCCATATCCCTTTTGTTTGAATCGATCATATATTTGAACCTTGTCACCTCTCGTAAGCACTGAAAAAGTGATGAAATATGGAAAAGTTAAAGTGTGGGGTGGTAGGTTGGTTTTTGAGGGGAATAATTGAAATAAGGAGAAAGGTGCATTGTTTGAAAAAGTAAGAGTCACTTAGAAAAGAAAAAGAGAAAAAAAAAATAGTTGTATTCTTGTGAAAATAAATATATATATATATATATATATATATATATATATATATATATATATATATA
>ML344319.1:0-25324 GCA_005239505.1 Nicotiana paniculata | reverse complement strand
CCCCCCCCATCAGTGCCTTACGGACCAATGACTTAAAATAGATAGTCAACTTGACAAAGTTTATTTTATTCATATATGCGACTTCTTGTTTGAGACTCAGGTGTAATTATGATTTGTTGTGTTTTGGTAACTTTAGTCCATTCCGGGTGCCAAATAGCGAAAATATTTCAAACTTGGAATAATCAGTTATGAAATGTATTCTATATTTCAAATTTAGAATAATGAGATATCAATAGTAATATACATTCATTCACTAGATATGCTGAGTAGGTCTTTATCTGGATAGCTATATTTGATATTTTGATATTTATTATGTAATCTGATAAGATTTGTATTTCTCAAGGTTGTTAATGAAGATTTCATTTTAATTTATATGCTTAATAGGACATGATACAAATTTGGTAATATCTCCATTTAGAATCTCACAATTAAATCATCAAAATTAATTATATTTTCTATTATTTGTTCAATTTTTTTATGTTTTTATTTTAAACTAGATTACAATATGTATAAGTAGTCAAACATTCCTCCATTTCTTTTCTTTATTTTTCTTAATTGCCCTTTCAATTTTAAAAATATGAGCAATAAGGGGAAAAAGTTAGAAAAACCATAAAAGTGTAATCTGGAAATAAATGAATAATAATCCTATATAATTGTGCTTAAAGAAAGCTTTTCTCCTCTTTACCACCAGGTTTTGACGTTCATAAAACTTTGAAAGGTTTGCCTTTTCATCTTTTTCCACGGTTAAATTTTTCATTCCTCATTGCTATAAGTGTGTTGGTTTTGATGTGTGAGTATTTGTGTTTTTTGTGATCACATGTACTTTGTTGGTAAATCTAAGATTTAAAGTTAGAGGATTCTGCTCTATACACGCGTGTTTCAATTTATATTTTGTAGACACGCATACATGTAAAGTTTGAGCTAGACAAAATGAATTTTGTCAAATTTACTGTGTCTTAGTCAAGATTACCATGGTAAGCACTCGAGATACTTTCTGTTGTATATGTATTATTCATAAACACCAAATTTCTTTTCCACATTCATATACGTAAAGTTTGAGCTAGACATGAATGAGATTCTGTCAAATTTATTGTGTCTAGTCAAGATTATCATGGTGCACTTGAGATACTTTCTTTTGTATATGTACTATTCATAAACACCAATTTTTTTTTCACGTACGAATACATACGTAAAGTTTGATCTAGAAAGGAATGAGATTCTGTCAAATTTATTGTGTCTAGTCAAGATTACCATGGTAAGCACTCGAGATACTTTCTTTTGTATATGTATTATTTATAAACACCAATTTTTTTCCACATACGAATACATACGTAAAGTTTGAGGTAGGCAAGAATGAGATTCTGTTAAATTTATTGTGTCTAGTCAAGATTACCATAGTAAGCACTCGAGATACTTTCTTTTGTATATGTATTATTCATAAACCCCTATTTTCCACATACGAATACATACGTAAAACTCGAGCTAGACAGGAATGGGATTATGTCAAATTTACTGTGTCTAATATAATCTAGATTCCCACTCGAGATAATTCTTTTGTATATGTATCATTCATAACAACAATTTTCTTTCTCACACACATACATTTAAAGCTCGAGCTAGATAAGATGGATTTTGTCAAATTCATTGTGTCTTGTGTCTAGTCTAGATTACTAGCATACCCGAGTTACTTCTTTTGTATATGTATTATTCATAAACAATAATTTTTTGCTCTCACACACACATACATTTAAAGTTCAATCTATATAAGATGGATTCTGTCTAATTTATTGTGTCTAGCCTAGATTATCACAATAAGCATACCCGAGATACTTTCTTTTGTATATGTATTATTCGTAACAATTTGTTTCCACATGTGCATACAATAAAGTTCGATCTGGGAAATGATAGATTCTATCAAATTCACTTTGTCTAGTCTAGACTTCCATAATAATTAAGCACTCGAGATACGTATTATTTATAAACAACAGTTTCTTTTCACATATGCATACATGTAAAGTTCGAGCTAGATAAGATGGATTCTGTCAAATTCTTTGTATATCGTCTAGATTCCCACTTTAAGCACTCGAGATATGTACATTTTCTTTTTATATGTATATATTATTCATAAACAACAAAAAAAATTTCTTGCTTTTGTATTTCACAGGTCTAAAAGTACTCTACAATTATTAATGGAGGACATGAAGTGCAATGGTTTTTCTGCTCAGTCAAATGAAATGAAGCCCTTGACAAAAATACCAACGGAAGAATCTGTAATTGAAGACGGATTAATAAGCAATGATAATAATAATAATGAAAAGGGAAAGAAGTCAGAGGAAAATCCTAAACCAGTGACTGATCACAAAAAGAGAGGTAGAGGAAGGCCTTTGGGTAGTGGTAATAAAGTTAATCTATTACAAGTTTTAGCTTCTCAAGGTGAATTTTCTCTCTTTACAACTTTTAGTATCTTGTGATAATTTTTTTTTAATCCTGTCCGATATAGGTTATGAGTTCGAGTCATGAAAATGTAGCAACTAATGTCTGCATTAGAGTTGGTTGTTTATATTGCACTCCTTGAGGTGCGGCCCTTCCCCGGACCCTACGTGAATTTTGTTAAAATATCAAAGATTATGGTGCGATGGATATGATCTCTCCATACTTAATTAGAGTCTCGGGTTTGAGCCATGAGAACACACATAATCCTGATAGGGGAGCACATCGAGCCCGGGAATAAGAAAATTCCACTTCCTCCTTTAAAACCCATACGCGTGAATAATGTTTAGTTGAAGGGTTATTGAATACCGGGTGAGAGATCAAAAATAATATTTTTTATTTTCTAGGAAAGAAGTAATTTTAGAGAATTTTTGTTACTTTGCGTTAGTATTTGAGGATGAATTTTAAACAAATCTTTTTGTTAAAAAATGAGTATTTTATTAGTACATAATTTCAAAATCATAAGGAAATCACCGAAGTTGAAGCTATAAGGAGGTATATGTCTGATTATTTCAATTTCTTTTTATTTTTTTGGTCTGACTATGTTTCAACAAATTAAATTTGGTACAACGTAAACAAATTATTTTATTAATATTCTCCCAGAATAATCGACAGGACCTATAAAAAAAATGTTTGATCATTCACCTTTTTTTATTTTTTATTTTTTGAAAAGTAAATCATTCAATTGATTGTTAAATATATATGTGATTATATGTTCAGTGGTTATAAGAATAATAATATTGTTTTATTTTGCTTTTTTTTTTTCGGGTGAAGGTGGAATAGCAACACTAACAATGGGGAGTGAGTTCACTCCTGCTGTTGTTGTAGTGGAAGCCTGGAGAAGTAAGATATATTTGATGGTCAATACAATAATTTTTTAATGTATTGATTCCTTAGAACAATAATAACCGAATTAATTAATTATTATTTTTGCAGGATCTTGTTGAAAAAATTTGGTCATTGAGTAAAATAAATGGTGAATCTGTGTGTATTTTTTCAGCCGTTGGGACCATTTCAAAGGTTCATCTTGGTCATTCAATCGGTGGAATCCTCAAATGTGAGGCAAGTAGCCAGTTGTTAGTAATTTTTTTCTTATTATTATTATTAAATTTTTTTTTTTTTTTGATTTCCCATTCCCGTAAATTTCTCCTTTTTCGTGTGTGGTTTGCCATCGTGGTACCTGTTTCGGGCTCCCAACTAAGAGGGTGTTTGGCTAAGCTTATAAGTTGGTCAAACTAGCTTATAACACTTTTCGGCTTATCTACGCGTTTGGTAAAGTTAAAAGTGATTATAAGCCAAGTGCTTATAAGTCAAAAATAAGCCATAAGCTTGTCACTCCCGGCTTATGAATTTTTAGCTTATAAGCACTTTAAGTTTGACCAAAAATTTTACTAATTCGGATCTGCTATGCATAAGACCTATTAAAACAGGAAACGCTCCCTATAATGATTTTTTTCCGAACCGGAGACCTTTGTTAGGGGTAAAGGAATCATATCTATACCATCACAACCTTGATGGTCGCACCTCCACTGTTTTGTTTAGGTGCGTATCTATATGGAGGAGCATGGTGCACGTGAACCTATGCTCTTTTACTATGTATAACAATGTTATACTTCTTTAAAATTACTTAAATATACATGTGCGCACCCAAGCTCAAAGAGTCATATGATGCAATAATTATTCGGTGCACCTTTACAATTGAAGTTAGGAGTTCAAATCTCATGGTTGTAGGCAGGTCTAGTATCACGACTTGTATTTTAATTAAGTGTTTTTCATTTTTTTTTTTTGGTCAAAATAAAATTTTTATTTCACCAAGTAAGAAATTTACATACAACTAACTATTTGGACTCATGAGTTAGACTCTCAAAATATTCAAACATTGCTATAGCTCCCTAGACTGGATACCAGTTTAACCTATCTAGTATACTCTTCCATTTACAATTGTTTTGTCCTCTAATATGTAACTGCATAACTATTTCCTTTGTTCTCTGCCTGGCTTCTTGCTTCTTCTGCTGAAATCTTCTAGCATTCCTTTCTGCCCATATGTGGTATACTGTTTCTGCAAAGAGGAAGCCTAAGATGTGTGTCCATGATCGATTAGTGATTCTGCTTGCCACCTAGTGCACTTCTTCTTGCCAGTGACCTATATTTCTCTGTATGCCCAGCCAGCCCAATATAGAACTCTACTTCTGATGTGAATAAGAGAATTCAAACAGCATATTCTCCAATGTTTCATCTCTATCAGTTGCACACAACACACATCCTTTGTCAACCTGAATTCCCCATCTCTCTAGTCTATCAACAGTAGATAGTCTGTACTGTACTGCTAACCAGAGAATAAACTGATACCTGGGAATAACATTTTGAACCAACACTGCTTGCTTCCACTCCACTTTCTGAAACTGTGGTGTAAAGAACTTGTATGCTTTTTTAATGTTTAACTTTCCTTGTAATTCAAAGCTTCTTAATAGTGTTACAGGATCCCCATAATTCTCTAACCAACTTCTTGCCTCCAATATTTTCCTAACTAGCCAGTAGGTTTTCTTAGGAATAGGATAGTCTAATATATTACTCTGCTTTATGTAAAAGCAGTGAATCCATTTCACCCATAGGCTATCTTTTTGCTGATTGATAGCCCACAGATCTTACAAATAGCTGATTTATTCCATCTGTAGAAGTCTAGAATATTCAAACCTCCAGCTGCTCTAGGAATGTACAGTTTCTCCCAAGCAACTAGAGCTTTCCTAGATACTTGTCCATAGGAATGTTCTGCATATATTAGTTACCATATGTATAATCTTCTTTGGCAGCAGGAAAATTAGGGCCCAATATGTCTGCATCTCGAATAGGACACATTTGATCAGTTGAAGCCTTCAGCTGTATGATAACAATTTGGTTGACCAGCATCTAATTCTTGCAATCAATTTTTTTACTAGAGACAAACACTGATGAATTGTAAGTTTCCTTGAAGATAAAGGGACACCTAGGTATTTTTTCTACTAGAGGCAAGCACTGATGAGGTAAGTTTCCTTGAAGATAAAGGGACCCATGCTCCATAGAGTGAACTTTTCTCCATATTGGCTTTAAGTCCAGATACTTCAGAAAAATGGTTGAATGCCTGGATCATCAACTGGATTGATATTATGTCTGCCCTGCAACACAACAATAAGTCATCTGCAAAACATATGTGAACTAGATCCAATTTAGAACATTTGGGGTGATAGTTAAAGTCAAGATTAACTTTCAAGTCCTTCAAGGATCTATTCAAATACTTCATTGCCAATACAAATAGATAGGGTGACATTGGGTCCCCCTGCCTTAGCCCTTTTTTTGCTTGAAATCTTGTGGTCAGTCCCCCATTAATCAACAGTGCATAATTGACAGTTGAAACACCAGTCATTATCCAGTTGACCATCTTCATAGGAAATCCAAATTCAAGCAGCACCATCTGTAGGAAACTCTACTCCATTAAATCATAGGCTTTCCTTATGTCAATTTTGACCAGTTTTTCTCTTTCTTTCTTTGTTTATTTGATTTATCCATTAAGATTTCCCAAATCTAACACATTAAAATTCTTGTTCTCCTTTTATCATTGCAAAATTTTATATTATTAAACTAAATGTCCATATTTAAGCTAATAGTAGTGGAGGATGTAGCATATATTCAAAGAGGTTCAATGATCCCAACGTTTTTTTATATAGAGATAGGTATATATATATTCAAAATGATTAAAATTGCAAGAACCTATAGTTTCTAAATGGTAATGAATTCATAGTAAGAACATATAGGTTGAACCAACAAAATATAAATTCTGGATTCTTTACTTTGTAATAATGCACCCATCTCTTTTTGAAATTTTGGATCCTTCTCTGTCTTGTTATTTCATAATACAACAATGTCATTTGCTTCCTTAGTGCTATAAAATGTAGGGAAAAACTTACTCGCAACCGAAATTTAAATTTTGAGCTTTATACCAAATATTACTTATTTTTGCGGCATATGACAATAATATTTGGTCCATCCATATATTTGCAGGGGGCCTATGAAATTTTGTATGTGAAAGGTTCACATGTAACTGTTGAAACAGTGGGTGTTCGTCGCGAAGTTGCTCAGCTTAATGTCAATTGCAAATGCTTGTCTATGGTGGTCTTTTTTGTGGTTTAGTAATTGCTGCTGGAAAAGTTCAAGTAAGTAGCTCTAATTTTTTTTGGTCAAAAGGATACTATATTTAAAATACTAAGTTAAGATTGTTCTTACATTGAGATGTTGACGAATTAAGCCCATCATACCAAACAGTGAGTCTTCTAAAGCTACATTTACAATATTACAACTTTTAACGTTTCTTTTAAAAATAGTTCCTTAAGTGTCTGCCCATAGTACTTCATTGACAAACACCGGAGGAACTACTAAAAAGTTGATTACTACCACCAACTGCTTCCCTGCCTCTGTTGCCAACTTGTCCTCCACCCTATTTGCCTCTCTGAATGTATGATTTACTGGTGGATGGCCAAGCGCTGCTAGGAGAGACCTGCATTCATAGACCAGGGGGTCATATATCAGATGACCATTATTTATGAATTATATTATTTCTGTCGAGTCCACACTGGCCTCTAAGGGCACTAGATTGTTTGATTTTGCCATTTTAGGCCCTTCAAGAAAGCCGTTAGCTCATTATGGAGGGTATTTGTGCACTTGATTTTCCCCATGTTTCCTGTTACCCAATCCCCATTTTTATTTCAAATTACCCTCATATTCCTCCTTGTGTTATCTTTTTCACCATCAAAATTTTATATTATTAAACTAAATGTCCATATTTAAGCTAATAGTAGTGGAGGATGTAGCATATATTCAAAGAGGTTCAATGATCCCAACATTTTTTTATATAGAGATAGGTATATATATTCAAAATGATTAAAATTTCAAGAACCTATAGTTTCTAAATGGTAATGAATTCATAGTAAGAACATATAGGTTGAACCAACAAAATATAAATTCTGGATTCTTTACTTTGTAATAATTCACCCATCTCTTTTTGAAATTTTGGATCCTTCTCTGTTTTGTTATTGAATAATACAACAATGTCATTTGCTTCTTAAATGCTAGAAAATGTAGGGAAAAACTTACTCGCAGTCGAAATTTAAATTTTGACCTTTATACCAAATATTACTTATTTTTGCAGCATATGACAATAATATTTGGTCCATCCATATATTTGCAGGGGGCCTATGAAATTTTGTATGTGAAAGGTTCACATGTAACTGTTGAAACATTGGATGTTTGTCGCGAAGTTGCTCAGCTTAAAATGTCCATTTCTAATGCTGAAGGAATTGTCTATGGTGTTGTTGTTTGTGGTTCAGTAATTGCTGCTGGAAAAGTTCAAGTAAGTAGCTCTAATTTTTTTGGTCAAAAGGATACTATATTTAAAATACTAAGTTAAGATTGTTCTTACATTAAGATGTTGATGAGTTAAGCCCATCATACCAAACAATGAGTCTTCCAAAGCTACATTTACAATATTACAACTTGTAATGTTTCTTTTAAAAATAGTTCCTTAAGTGTCTTCCCATAGTACTCATAGACAAACACTGGAGGAACTACTAATAAGTTGATTCCTGCCCCCAACTGCTTCCTTGCCTTTGTTGCCAACTTGTCCTCCACCCTATTTGCCTCTCTGAATGTATGATTTACTGGTGGATGGCCAAACGCTGCTAGGAGAGACTTGCATTCATAGACCAGGGGGTCATATATCAGATGACCATTATTTATGCATTATATTATTTCTATCGAGTCCACATTGGCCTCTAAGGGCACTAGAGTGTTTGATTTTGCCATTTTAGGCCCTGCAAGAAAGCCATTAGCTCATTATGGAGGGTATTTGTGCGCTTGATCTTCCCCATGTATCCTGTTACCCAATCCCCATTGTTATTTCTAATTACCCCTCTTATTCCTCCTTGTGTTATCTTTTTTATGGTAAGCACCATCAGAGTTTAGCTTGTAACAACCCTTCTCAGGGGGTTTCCATTTAATATAGATAACAGTACTGTGTTTGGGCTATTTTCCTCCTATTTCCATGACTTCTACACCTTTGTTAATGGCCACTCTAAAGGAGACAAGATTCTTCCTTTGGTTGAAACTTTTGATGTTCCTGGCTATCCATATTTTCCAAAGGCAGAAAGGGATTAAGTGTCTCCATTTGAGTATGTCATTGAAGGGTCGGTGCTTTACCTCGTTAAAAGTATGCACCTAATTTTTTTGGCTAATTACAATCTTTGGGATGCTGAGAATGGAATGGCTTTTCTTAGCTAAATTCTGCCATCATGGTTAGCATCGTCACATCTGAAGAACAGGTGTTCAATGATTTCTTCCTCTTTGTTACAGAAAAAGCACATAGGGTAAATATTCATACCCCTTGAGTGGAGGTATTGAGTTGTGGGGAGCCTAGAATGGGTTACTAACCAAAAAAAGTATTTTATCTTGTTTGGCAGTTTTTCGCCCCAAACCTAGTTGATGTTTTTCCCAGAGTTGTGATCCTGGTGATGGTTCAGACTTCTTATGAGGGTATATGCATCTTTTGGTTGAGAAGAGGCAGCTACCAGTTTAGTTCCAAACCATCCTATCCAGATTCTCAGAATTAGGATTAACAAAGATAGACTTAATATTAATAACTACCTCCTCAGGGAGGTCAAAGGCGATATTACCAATGTCCCAGTGACCTTACTTGTAGCATGAGCCTACATTCAAACTCTGCCCCTGTTGAGTGGACCACTGATAATGCTCCTACGGGTCTCCATACCAGGAATCCATCTGCCACCATAAAGGTTAATTCTATCCCTTTTATGTACTACCCACTTAATAGCCTTACTACAAACATACCAATCATTTTCGATATTTTGCCAAGTCCTAGAGGCAATGTGCCTAGAAGGGTTCCTACTAGTACAATGCTTGTGGAAAGAAACCCTGGCCCACAGGGCATTGGTATTGTTGTACATCCTCTGGTCCAGGCCAGTGTGGGTGGAAATGTTTCTGTTTCCAGCTGTCTGCACTCCCAAGCCACCATCCTCCTTAGGCTTTGTCACAGTTTTCCACCCAACTAGGTGCATTTTTCTTTTAGCTACAGTGGTACCCTAGATAAAATTTCTCTGAATTCTGTCAATTTGGTTGCACATCTGAGCTGGGATCTTAACGTATTGTATGACATGGCCATGGATGCACACAAGAGCGGATTTATCTAATGTAGTTCTCTCAGTCATATTCATAAAATAGGTTTTCCAGCTTGCAAGCTTAGTCTGCATACTATCAGTGATAAACTGATAGTCTCTATTGGTGGGTTTTTGTGAAATATGAGAAAGCCCAGGTACTTACCAAAAGAGAGACTGGGTTTAATGGTCAATATCCTGGCTACCAAAAGAGAGACTGGTGGAAATACAGGACATAATCAACTTGGTGGTACTGCTAGGGAAACCAAAGGAAAGCAGCATTTCTCCAATGAAGAACCATTCTAACATATCAAAGTCCTTCTCCAGATCAATATTTAGGATCATGTTGGCATTTAAACCTTTTATTTTCTTAAAGTGACTAATATATTCTTGCACGATAATGGAATTATCACATGCCTTCTTGTTAGACAAGAAGATGGCTTAACTAGGGCCTATGATAGAGGGCAGTACAGGCTTTATTATGTTATTAATGATTTTAGTGATCAATTTGTATATTGTATTGCATAGGCTAATAAGTCTGAAGTTCTTCAGCACAGTTGCATTTTCACATTTAGGGATTAGGATCAGATGGGTAGCGTTAACCTTAGGGTTCATTTCAAAGGTATGGAAAACCTTCTTACAAAAGCTGGTTACCTTACCCTCAAGGACATTCCAGTACCTTTGGTAAAACATTGGGTGTAGGCCATCAGGCCCAGGGGATTTGAAAGGTTTGAATGAGAATAAAGAAATCTTTATCTAACTATTCCTCAAGGAAGCACTAGAAATGTTCTGATCCGTACGTGAAAAAGATGTGAGAGTCGTAAGTGGTGGTATCTCTACCCTTGGTAGAAGATTGATGGACAGTGGTGAATAGGAATGAGTAGAACTGGAATATGGAATCTTGAATTCCTTTATGGTCATCTATCCAATTCCCTGCCTCATTTTGAAGGGCCAAAATCCTATTCCTTCTTCTCCTGTTGAGAGTGGAGGTGTGGAAAAACTTTATGTTAGCATCTCCCTCCATCAGCCAGTTTATCCTAGATTTAGTTTTCCAGAATTCCTCTTCACTTCTTAGAATTACTGAATAGTCTTCTAGGAGTTGAAACTCTAGATGTTGAAGGTAATGGCTGAATGGATATGCATTGGATTTCTGGATACCTCCTAGCCTAGATCGAAGATGTTTCTTCTTATGGAAGATGTTATCAAAAACTATCTTGTTCCAAGTTGTAACTTGGTCTTGGAATTTGGTAGTTTTCTCAAGTAGGTTACAGTTACCCTCATAGGCCTGCTGCACCACATTGGTGAGGGAGGGGTGGCTGGACCACATGAGCTCAATTCTAAATGGTTTAGAGAGACCGATGGGCCTGAACCAAAGATTGATCAGTATAGGGTAGTGATCAGAGTGAGTTCTAGAAAGGTGGATATTTGTACAAGAAGGGAATTCTTGGATCCAATCCTCATTAGCAAGACACATGTCTAGTCTTTCCAGGATTAACTGACTTTTATACCTATATCTTATGTTAGTCCGGGTAAATTTTCTACCTTTGAAATCAAGGTCAATCTGCTTACATTGATTTATGCATTGCTAGAAGATATTAGCCCTAGGAGTAGAGATTCAATTCTCCCTATACTTGTCTTTAGCTCTCAGGACTTCATTAAAGTCCCCCTACTATCCAGCTTCCCTGATAGGTATCAGGAATAGCTTTGAGTTGTTGCCAGAGGTTTGTCCTAAGTGCATAAATGTCGCTAGCATAAACAATAGTGAAAAACGAAGAGTTGGAAGAAGGGATTATTACCTTGACCATGACACTAATTCCTTAGGATGTGGTGAAGACTTTATCAATTTTGAGTAAATCATCCTTCCACATGATGACTATGCCCCTAGATAGGCCAATAGCCGGGCTTTGGATTTTCCCAAAGAATCCCAGTTCATGAATTAGGTGTCTATGCTCCCATCCTAGTTTTCGGGAAGACTAGCATAGCAGGCTTGTGCAATTTGACCATCTCAGCAAAGTGCCTCCTAAACTCACTACTCTTGGAATCCCTAACATTCCAAATGATGAAATTCATTAACAACTTGTTGTGTGGTGAGGACTTCCTTTTTAGGCATTTAGCCTTCCCTTTCACAGGATTGGCCTTCAAGTTCACTTGTACAGAGCTGACATGTTTGTCTTCCTATATCAAAACTGGGCTTAGTCTTACAACTGTGTCTCCTGAGTTTGGATTTAAGGCTAACCTTAGGCTTACCCACTCAATTTCATGCTCCTTAGGCAAAGTGCGATAAGCATTTCTCCCCCAGGTCCTTTGAACTCTATTAACTCCTCTTGTTGTAGGAGCATTGCCTTTGTTTTGGTACTCTCAACTTTGCAATCAGGGCCTCCAGCTCTGTGTTGGAGGCTTGCAGGTGCTCTTGGACCTTTTCTAATCTTGCCATCTGGGTTTCCCTTGATGGCGGAGTCGTGGTCCATGTTGGTGACCATTAGGAGAATGCGAGGCTTACAATCTCCACCCCTGGTGTTACTAGGGGGAGAAGGGAATGGAGTGGATGATCTGATCCATCAGGGCGCTCAGCTGGTTTTGTGTCATTGTTTGTTGGCTGAGTGCTACCTGGGCTTGTACCAAGGTTGCTAACCACAGTTGGTGCCCATAGTTCTACATTGCACGATTGAGGCATGCAATCACTATCTTGGCTAAGTAATGAGGGTTCTGGATTACCACAGTGATTGACAAGGACCCTATTGAGAGGGTCAGCAGAAAGGCTGCTCACGACAATTCCATTTCCATTCAAGAATTGGGAAGGTGGTCTGATGGTAGTGGGGCTATTATCACCATTAGAGGCAATGGTTCCCCTTATAGGTTCTGGGTCTGGGGGCGGGGGAGGAATTTTCATGTTGTTCTGATTGTTTACCATCAAAGTAAAAGGGAGTAAAAGAGTGTTGGATTGTAGAAGGCATCCCTTTAGTAGTTTTTAAGGCTTCATTTGCCTTAGTTGGAGTTTGTGCACAAAGTTTCCCCATCATTACAAATCTTTCGGAGGTGATGGGTATTTTCAATTCATTTGAATGATAAATGTGGTGGGAGGGGTGAGGAGAAGTAGAGCTCTGAGTGGGTAGTTCTCTTAGAGAGATAAACCGTCTTTCTCATTCAGCAAATTTGAGGCTATCATATGTGGATTTGACCCTAGTCGTGGACCCCATGATATGACCCTTAGAGAAGGTGGATGGTATCATATTTGGGTTAGAGGCGGGTATATTAAACTTACCTCTATTAGCAGTTTCCACTTCCCTTCGAACAAGTGCTCTTTTAGAGATGAGCGTGTTTGGTTTTGGCGTGTGAGATTTATGTGGCCATTCTTAGTGTTTTGGGCACGTGCCCAAGTTGTGGGCTAAATGCATTAATCTCAAATGGTCTTAAAACTTGGTCAAGGTTTGTTTGACCATCCCATTCCCGACCAAAGTCTTTTGGCCCATCTAGGCTTAAAGTCTTGGCCCCATTGTCTTTTCATTGGGCTTGCGCTCTTTGGCCCGTTAGGGTTTCAGCCCAGGCCTCCTTTTCCCCCAAGTCCACAAGGACGAAAAACTTACCTGTCTCCAACGATACAAGGGTGTTTTCCCTTCCACCTGCCTTCTCAATCGTGTTTTCTTCTTTTGGTTAATAGTATGCTCTTGTTTTCCTTCTGGTCCGTCTTGGGAACTCCAATGTTATCCAATCATTGCGTCCCTTTGGTTGTGGTTCCGTCGTGGATGATTACGGCTTCTCCGATGGTTCCAGAGTTCGTGTAGCCGTTCACTTCCTCGTTGTGTGTTCTTTCCTCCCATACCTCTTACACATGATTCCCTCCCCCCGTATTTAATTTGCTGCCTGTGCTCTCAATTACGATGGAAGTTCTAAGTGGGATGTCTACAGGGACTTGGATGCAAATCCTTGCATATCTGCCTATGAGAATGACAGATGTGCAGGTATCGATCTTCAATAGTTTCCCCACTTTTCTTCCCACTATTACTAGAATCTCCTTGTCCTAGAACTCGGTGGGTAATTGGGGCAGCCTGATCCATATGGTGGTTGATTAAATCTTTGACTTTTCCGGAACAAAAATGGGTTCCCAATTTTGGACTGAGGAAATGGCACATAATAAACCATGGGCCCCGTGCAGGGCCTTTTCCACATTAACGTTTTCTTGAAACATTACTATGAAAAAGTTCCAGACCAAATCAATGATCGTTAGGTGCTCACTGGGGCATCATAGCTGTTGTAGCTTTGGTTTGAGTAGGTGATGGAGAATTTTCTTCCGAAGTATTTTGATGTTCACTGAGAATCTCCAAGGGTTGTAGATTCTCATTTTTTTTGTCATGGGTTAGGAGGATTTCCTCAGCATTTTTTTCTTCCAATGGAGCTTTCAGAGCTGCCTCCACTTGGTAGTAACTTGGGTGGTAGACGCTTGACATTGTCAAGTGGTTGTCTCCTAGGACATATTTGAAGCAGTTCTTCATTGAAGAAGCTTCGATATCCATTGGTGCTACCGTGGTATCCGGTCGGTATATCAGTTTTCGTAGTGGTGCAGGGAGTGGGTTCAATACAGGGGTGGGGGTGGGGCCATATTAGGTCATATAATAATTGAAGAGAGAAATCATAGCCTCTCTCACTCTCCTATGCTTCTACACATTCTTAGTTTGACTCTTCCTATACCTTAAACTATTGTCAATAGTAAATTAAAGAGAAAATAATCAAAATGGTCCTTAATGTATGAAAATTGGACTATTTAGGTCCTTGATATATGCCACCTAAATTTGATAAGGAGAATTACCTATTATTGTAGGTCAATTTAACTTGATAGAATAAAAATTATTTATAGTGTTTGCGTACAAGTATAAACTCATATTTAATATACTAAATCTTTTCTTTTTTATAGGTTATTGCCGGTACATTCATAGAAAACACGCAAAGAAAATATCAAGCATAGCAATCTGAACCTCAAGGGATGAGTTTGAACCATCCCCACGAAGAAAACTCTGAATCATTGCCTCCTTTGAATTTGGAGAAAGAATGATCATGTTAGCTTCCAAGCAGAGGCCCAGGATTGAAATTTAATGTGTTCAACTTTGCACAAAATTAATTATACCATTAAAAGTATGGGTTCAAATCTAATATTTATTGAGAGTTTAGTAGGTTTTTACATACATATATATCTATACTTCGTGTCCAAATTTATGGGTTCAAAACTTCAAATGAACCTGCTGCCAAAAGGCTACATTCGCCCTTGCTTCCGAGAGAGCACGATAAAGATTTTTAATGATTTTTGAGGATGTGTTTTTCACTCTTATAATGCTTTCTTTCTGAAGAAACATTCATTTGATAATTTGTTTGAGCCATTTTTCCTAGGTATTATAAGTCAAGAATGCTCTTGTTTGAATTGAATTTTTTTGGGTAGTTATGATCCATTTCTAAGTAATCAACACTCAAAAGAATAGTAACTTTCTTTAAAACAGTGGAATATGGAGCTAGGGACAACATTTACCAAGTCAAACTATATATGATACAGGTTCAAATTATATTCAAGAATGTGTTTGTGCTCAATTTATATATTCCTTTTCTATATTACAAGGTATACGTAGGCAACACGATGTCCTATGACTAGTTATAATTTTAATAGAAGAAAATGATACTATCATACTTAGAACTACGATAGTTAATTATTTATGTTCATTTGCTTAGACATTTGCGAATAAACGATATGTTTTGGCGTCAAGACTAATTTGTTTGACAGGAACAACAACAACAACAACAACAACAACTATGGCTTCTAAGACTGAAAAAACAAGGGCCATTTCCATGTTAAACCAGAAAATAGGTTTTCTCTTTGATGGTTTGAATGTCAAGTTGTAGAAGATAACAGGCAACACAAAGTCAAGGGGCAAGAAACCAAATGCTCCAATCACTGCATTTATATCTCCAAAGAATGGAAGCATTGATGCTATTGAATTTGATATGATTACTGAAATTGATCGAGAAATTACTGTTGGAATTACATTTCTAGTAGAAAATTCACTGCTCTTTGGATCAACAAAAGTTCTCTCTAGTACTTCATTTGTTGGTTGCAAGTACACTTGCAACAAATAAACCATACCATTACACCAAGTACTAAAGTTAAATCCTTTATTTTGAATTTAACTTATGAGTTTAACTTTTGTACACTGAAGGATTATAAAAGAACTTTTATATTGTTACGTCACCTAAAAAATAATAACAAGTAATTGTTAAAAAAATAATGGAATTAATAGTCTTAAAAATAAGGCCGGTTATGCATGTGCTATAATATGTCAGAATACATAGTGCAAAATTCTTTATATGTATAAGCTAAATCCTCAACTTTATATATACTTACAGTATAAAACTTTCTCATACTATCATTATAATTTATCCTGTTAAAGCAATTATAATCTGCCTTTATTTTTAGGAAACTGAGGGCTTTTAACACTTCAACCTTTCGGCCAAATCTATTTACTGCCTTTAACCAATATACATATATTTTTGCACTAATATATATATTTGCCAGCTATTTTTTTTTGGGTACGCGGCTATTCAAGTCAACTTTCCAAACTGAAAACTACATATTATGAGTGGATTGCCTATAATTATCTTTTAAATAACTTGATAATGTAAAAATTATTTTATATTGTCGATGTATAAAAGTAAAATTCTTTTCTTTTTGGGGTTTTTTTCCAGAATGCATAGAGAATATACATACCACAGTAACAACGGACAATTGGAGAATAGTGAAGATGTTAGTGATGAAGATAAACAACTTTGGAACAAAGATGCTGGCCATTATGTGTAAAGTTGCTGAGAATGAGGCCCTCGGCTTTGTTCCCAAATGCCCAATATCCAGAAATGGCTACACTGAAAAAAGTTGTTGATAACATGGCGTAACAAATGCATAGCCCTTTGAACATCTTCCCTTTCACCGGCGGCACTATTATTGCATGTAATCACATTACAACATATAGTACTTTCCGTATAATTTTTATATACATGAATTTCTTGATTATCTTATAATATTTACTCTTGTAAAAACTAACCTGAATTACAGGAATTATGCCATTTCCAAATGTGGTGGCAATAATAGCAATAGCATTAAAAATGCCAAAAATGCGAGTCTCTTTATCGCCATTGATCGAATAGTCTTTCTCTGGTCCTTAGATGATCTTCCTAGGAAATATATTAGGAGTTGTTACAAAATTATTGAAAAAATAAGTGTTGGTAAAAATAGATGTATAAACATTTGCAATATAAATTAAGTACCTATGCAAATGGAACCGGCTGTGGCACAAGCACTATAAGCAACGCAAAGTAGCATAGAAATCAAGTTGATATGCCTAAGTGAGTGAAAACATGACAT
This sequence comes from Nicotiana paniculata, assembly GCA_005239505.1. Classification (NCBI taxonomy): domain Eukaryota; kingdom Viridiplantae; phylum Streptophyta; class Magnoliopsida; order Solanales; family Solanaceae; genus Nicotiana; species Nicotiana paniculata. The sequence goes on along the minus strand of ML344319.1, from coordinate 8,242 downwards.
TTGAGCTAAGATCAACATTAGGCCTCCAAATATGGCTGCAAATTCATATAGCTTCATAGTTCCACTTGGATTTGACAGATAGAGTTACTTAAGTTACCTATTGTATTGTATCGTATTGTTACTTTAAATACGATGTTTGTTTTGATTTTTATTTAAATTTTATTGTATCGTATCGTTAAATCCATCATTACGTAACGACGAAATGTGCCACTGTAACTATCGATTTGGTGTGGTCGCGTCGTTACCTTGTCTTTTCCTCTCAACTCACACTTCATTATTATTAAATAATTTTATTTTATCATACCCTATATTTTTATATACTGTATCATATATATATATATATATTTTTTTTTTTTTTATTTTAATTTTTTTAATTTTATTTTATTTTATATAATATTGCAAGTTTATTCTTCATATTGCTGGTGTGTGACATTATAAAATGATGGAAAATGACACAATCTATCCAAATATTATATTCATCAAACGATACAGTATAATATAATATAATATGATACATTGTGATAACAAAATCTATCTTGATGGGAATATCTTAAATTTATTTGCTCATAAGTAGCAGTGGTGTACATGAACGTAACTTGGCTTCAAGTTCTTATTTATAGGCTAATGGTGACTTATCAAATGCAAATTTTGATTTATTCCCTGCATGCTGTTAGTTTTCACTTTTTTTAACTGGTTAAGCTTGTTATATTGGTTGATGAGATTTTTGTGGTTCAATTTTTTTTTAAAAAAAAACTATTAAAGTCGTGATACTTTTTATTACTCATTGTCAGTCATTCTTGACAAATAAGAAATACAAGGAGAGGTAACAATTATCCTAACAAAATATGAAGATGCTAATTCAATAGAAGAACTTGCATTAATTCTTGAACAATATATTAATTATATCTCCTAATAAGATCAATCTCTCATCAGATCATACTCTGAATCCATTACCACAAAATTTTATTCTTTTGGGCATTCCTTTTAGTTCCAAGAATTGTCATTAGCCTTCTCCCTGGTAAAAGCACAGGCCGACAAAATATCAAAGAGAAACTTAGCAGAGTCAAAGCCATATGATTCTCTTTATTTGAGGAAGCTCTGATTCCACATGTAATGTTGCTGCATAAATTTCTGGTATACCTACGCCTTCTGGTGGGTACGCGGCTTTTTTTTCAAGAACAACCTTAAAACATGTTGTTGGCTCAAAACCTTCGATGAAATCGTTGATGACAAGTTTCAAATTCTAGACTTCTCATTGAAAGCCAGTGGCAAGAGGGATGCTTTTTATTGCGGTTTCAACAATCTGAATTAGTTTTGTTTTAAATTTTAACATGCTTGGGTAGCTTGAGGTTGCTGTTACTTTTCCATCTACAGACAAGCAGTCTACGATCAGTCAGTTTATATATTTGCTCTTCTTGTGACTTTGACTTGGCGATGTCTTTTTTGGTTTTGGGAAACACTTTGATTGCCCTAGGTTATAGTTTATATGAGTCCACCAACTATATAGAGACCTGGTCCTATATCTGTTCCCTCAGTGTTAACTACTAGAAACAGTATGTAAATGAGACACATTATTTTTTACGTGGAAAAATTCCAACTCAAGGGGATAAAAAGCATGACCTACGCTGGTAGGATTTCAACTTCACTAACTTGTAACTCAACTATTACAAGCCACTTTGTAATGACTCTATTACAAAGACTTCAATCACACTAACTTGTAATAGACTTATCACAAGCCACTTTGTCACTCACTAGTTACAAAGACTTTAACTTATGACTAACTCTAGTCACAACACAAACTCAGACGGTTTATGATTTGGATTTCCTAACACAAGGATTCTAAGAAAGCAAGATAAGAGTTACGATTAGGAGCAAAATACAAGATTACAACTCAACTAAGGACATAAATAGACTCGTAATGGAACTGGTCCATACTGGAGTTGTCTTCCTGTTCTTGACACACTTGAGACTTCAATGCACGTTCAGATCTTCAATGCTTGAGAGAATATTAGTAAATGATCAAGTGAATATCTTATTTGCCTTACACCATGCTATTCTATCTCCAAGACATCCCAAGGATAATATCTATTCATAGTTGGTACACACTTGTTCCAATGGGAAGTGACTGCTGCACTGCTTCTGCACTGTAACTTGTACAGTTGCAGGAAGTCACTTTCTACAACTACTTTCCAGCCGTAGAGTTGACTTGTACTTCTTCCAGAGGAACATCAAAGGATCAGGTCCCTAAACTGTTTCTTGTGAATCCACAAAGTACACTGCCCAGATTACTTTGAGTCTATTGCTGAATGATTGTACCAAGCATGCATCAGGTCCTTTATCTGGTTTTAAGTAGAAAATTTGTTAGATCATCAAAACATAAGACTAAGAGACCCTAAACCCATCAATTTTATCTTTTTGATGATGACAAACTTTTAAAATTGATGACAAGTTATAGATCCTAACTTGACTAGATAAAGTACCAGGGACCCCATATGTTTCCCCTGACTCTGTGCTTCCCCCTTAATCCTTGCTTCAATTTTTTAAGTCAACTCTTCCCACTTTTGGCATCATTAAAAATCATAAATAGGAAGAAAGCATAAAGAAGTCCAAAACAGCCAACTCACAACACAACTAAATCATTCCCCTTGTGTGTACAAAACATGATAGAAAAGAGAAGTAAAAGGAAAACAACCATTGTACTGAGAAAAAGAGAAGATGATTCATTACTAATAATAGTTATAAGAACATATAAGTCTTTGCTATGAAAGCAAAGACTGAATTGGAATGTTTCATCAGGAGCAGTAACAGTGGAATCTGACATGCCATCACAAAAAAAAAAACAAAAAAAAAAACAAACAACCACAAAACACCGCAACATAAGACAACTGGACACTGAGAGGATCCTAGGGGTCACTAGAAGAGGAAGTCTTGGAGGAGGAGGCAGCAAGGGTTTTGAGAACCAGGTCCATGCGGGCATTTGCTGACATCTGTTCCTCGAGCAGTTTCTCCCGTAAGGTTTGCACCTGCTGCCTAAGCTCAGCGTTTTCATTAGTCAAACGGGCAACCTCTTCATGAGAAGAACTAGCAGAACCAGGTGCCCCAACAGCTTGACTTAGCTGAGTTTCCAGTATGGCATTTTGAGCCTTCAGCTTTCTGATCACATCAGTTGCAGCATTTTGAGTATTAATCAGCTGAGAAACGGTTGAAGTGCTCCCCCCAGCCTTTTCTATACACTCACACTCTTCTAGAGTTGTTTTGGAGAAGGTCTGTTTGCAGATTCCTACCTTTGGGTTGGCCAGAGGCACATTATAGAACTGAAATACGTGAGTAAGGAGAAATCCATATGGGAGCCCATGATTGCCTTCTCGTAAGTTCACCACTGTCATGACTCAACTACCATCCGTTGGGTATCGTGATGGCACCTTGATGCGTGGCTAGAATTCACGGTTTAACATGTTATATGCCCTATATTTTATATGCGTTAATGATAAAAATACACTTTTATGTGCATAATGGAGTCTATTTCATGTGTAGGTGAATTGGCGATGGAAGCCAAGCTAAATGGATGCAAATACATCGAAAATATGCTCAAGAGGCGAAGAGGAGTGCACCGGGCTATAGCCGGGCGTTTGATCCCAAACGCCTGAACCTGCCAGGCGTTAGCTAGGAGACAGAGCCCAAAAGCCTACCTTAGCCTGGCGTTATCCAGGCGCCAGGCCCCAAATGCCAGGCCCCTGTTCTGGTTAAATCCGAGTTTTTGAAGAGTTTAAGTGTTTCCCGATTGGAATAGAAGTCTCCTACACGCTTAGGGTTTATCCCAAACATATTAATAGACCTAAGAACACAACTTGAAGGAGGAGGAATCCATTGAAGAAAAGAACAACGTGTGGATTACTACTTAGTGAAGCAAATATTGATTTTCATAGCTTTTACTTATTATTTTGTAATTCAGTTATGCAAGTTATTTTAGAATTGGTTCTTATGAATATGAGTAGCTAAGTTTCTTAACCTAGGGTTTTGGTGGAACCCATTGGGGGATAAATGTATGGTGATATTAATATAGTTTGGTTGATTGTTCATCTGTATTTGTTCAACTACGTTCTTGTTGTAGTTAATTGAATGGCCATCAATTAGCTGTTCCTATGTATTATGTATCTACTTGAGAGAGAGTGCGTATTTAGGTAGTTGTTTGAACAATATCACTCCCGGAGTATAGACGAAAGCCATACCGAGGGTTTAGAGGTTGGATTAGACATAACGATACCTCGGGTGCAATCCAAAGTGAACTGCAATGCAATCTAGCTAGCGTNTTTATCATAATTGTTTACAACACATTGTTAGTAATTGTTAGTTATTATTATTGTCAGTAGAATTAGTAAAACATCACCAATTTATATTAAAAAGTCTTGAGAGAATTGATTGAGTAAGAGTTGCGTATTCTAAAGACTTGATTGATACGTCAATTCCTTGTGGGATCGACTATGGGCATAATACCCCGGATTATATTTGCAACGCCCGCTTAGTCTTTTATAAGACAAAGTTGAGCGTGATCAAATTTTGGCACCGTTGCTGGGGATTTAACGGTATTTTCAATTGAGTTGGAAGAAATACAAAATTCTGAAATATAGTCAATTTTCTTTAAATTTTCGTTTTTACATTGAAAGTTTAACGTTTGCTAACGTGTTGCAGGTGCATGCCTAGAAACTCATCGAGGACTGGTGAAGTAATTGAAGCCTTATCAGACCCCGAGAAAGTTTTCAGGGCCATAAACCGGACCAACCGGAAAAGCAAACATCAACCACAAATTGAACAAATTGAAACCGACATGGAAGATCCACACAACCAGAACAATAACGGGGATGATGTGGTAGCCCCAGTCGCTCAAATAGGGGTAGAGGCTTCCTTATATGACTGGGCATAACCCATAGGTGAGAATTCGTCCACTGCGATACTGGTCCCTCAGATACAGGCCGAGTCCTTCCAGATAACAAATAATATGCTGCACTTATTGCAGAACAAGGGACTATTCTCAGGGTCATACATCGAAGACCCCCAGCAGCATTTGAAAAACTTCATGTCAATTTGCAAAACACAGAGGCAGCCAAACGTCACTCAGGAGGCAATAAAAATGTTGTTGTTTCCATTCTTAGTGAATGGCGCTGCCCAGACTTGGCTAAACTCACTCCCCATCAATTTCATTACCACATGGGAGGAGTTAGTCAAACAGTTCGTGAACAAGTTTCATCCACCCAACAAGACTGCTCAACAAATTGATGAAATCTTGAGCTTCAGACAGAAACTAGTTGAAACATTGCAAAAGACATGGGAACGATTTAAGGGGATGTTGGTTATCTATCCACATCATGGTATTCTAGAGCAAATGTTGGGTCAGCATTTTTATATGGGTTTGGCTGATACTGTTAAAGCAAATGTTGATGCTTCGGCTGGTGGAGAATTCTTGAGCAAAACGTGGAGAGAAAGTCAAATCTTACTTGATAAAATGCATAGAATTCAGGATGGACAACAATGAATTCACCCATTACTCCTGTAGTTCACTCAGTGCCATTCGATCCATCTAATACTATGGCAGAGAACGTGGCCACCTTGATAACACAAATGAGTATACTTACTAAGAAGGTGGAGGAATCAGGACAAAAACAGCAAGTACACATCGTAGACACAACCAATGGGGGCTTATTCACATCATGCATTAGTCACCCACTTGGTAACCACTGGAATGCAGAATGTTATAACCCTCCTTATCCAGAAAATATGAATTATGTGACAAATTTTGAACGTCAGAGACAAGGGGGCAGAACTGGGGTCAACAAGTTCAACCATATAGTCCACCTCACCAACATCAAAATAGTGGAAATATGGGTGCCATGAGACCACAAGGCAATGCAACACCATATCAGAGACCGCATGGTTATAACCAGCAGAATCATCAACAATCATACTACCCTCCTCAGCAACAACAGGGAGAAGACAAGAAGATGGGTTCTCCAGGTTAGAAGCTATGATGCAACAAGTTATTGGGTCAAATTTTAAGATCAGTGAAAGAGTATATGCTCATGAATCAGCTATTAAAAATATCGAAAAGCAGCTAGGGCAGATTTCAAATGCAGTTAACAATCGTCCTCATGGAACTTTACCTGCTGATACTCAGGTGAATCCAAGGGACCAGGGCCCAAAATAGTTAATGGCAGTGACCCTCCTCAATGGCAGAGACCTGTACCTATAACAAAAAAGGAGGCATGAAAGTAGACAGACAAACATATTGGTACAAGTACCTAATGAAAAAGATGACTCTATCCCATTGTGTAAGGGCACAGTGCAACCAGCTGAAGGAGAAATTAATAGGCAAGGAAAAGCTGAGAAAGAACTTGAGGAAATCCCAGAGCCAGCAATTGAGGTGGTGGTGAAAAAGGAAAAAGAACAGATAACAGAAAAGAAAAGAGCACCAGCTCCATTCCCTCAAAGGTTAGCAAAATATCAGAAGGATAAGCAATATAAGAAATTCCTGAACATGCTAAAACAGATACAGGTAAATATCCCATTGATTGATGCATTGAAGGAAATTCCTGGCTATGCTAAAATGATGAAGGGCTTAATGTCCAGAAAATTTGACTTGCAAGACCTGGCTACTGTCACTCTTACCCAGACTTGTAGTGCAGTGGTGACACGACCTATTACCGAAAATTTGGCTGACCCAGGGAGTTTTACAATTCATTGTACCATTGGCAACTTCACATTCGCCAAAGCCCTATGTGACTTGGGAGCCAGCATTAATCTGATGCCACTGGCTATATATAAAAGACTGGGGATTGGCAGAGCCAGACCTACTTCAATGCTGCTGCAACTTGCTGATAGGACGGTAAAGAGACCGTCGGGTATTCTAGACGATGTGTTAGTGCAAGTGGGGAAATTTGTATTCCCTGCTGACTTTGTGATCCTAGACTGCCGAGTAGATGAGGAAATTCCCATAATCTTGGGAAGGCCATTTTTGGCCACAGGCAGAGCTCTCATCGATTGTGAGACTGGTGAGCTTAAGATGAGGCTCAATGATGAAGAAATCACATTCAACGTGCAGAAGTCTATGAAGCGACCAAGTAAGTTCGCTAACTGCTCTCTTATTAATGTCGTGAACATGATATTGGAAGAAGATGATGCAGCCTTAACTGTTGGGGATCCTTTGGCTGCATGTTTGATGAACTTAGATGATATGAACGGTGAGGAACTAGCAGAATGAGTATTAGAATTGGAAGGAAAAGGGACATGGTTGAGGATTCTTGAAATTGAACCATTACACTTGAAAAAGAGAGAGAACCCACCAGCCAAGCCCTCAGTTGAAGTACCACCCAAGTTAGAGCTGAAGCCTTTACCAGCGCACCTCAGGTATGCATTTCTTGGACCTAACTCTACATTACCGGTTATTATATCATCTGGGTTGTTAGATGTGCAGGAACAACAGCTATTACAGGTACTTTCTGAATGCAAGACTGCCATTGGCTGGACGATGGCAGACATCAAAGGGATCAGCCCAGCTTATTGCATGCATAAAATTCTCTTGGAAGAGGGGCACATACCTTCTAGGGAACACCAAAGACGGTTAAACCCAAATATGAAGGAAGTGGTAAAGAAAGAAGTCATAAAGTAGTTAGATGCGGGAATCATTTTCCCTATATCTGACAGCAGCTGGGTTAGTCCAGTACAGTGTGTACCAAAGAAGGGGGGTATGACAGTCGTAAGAAATGATAAAAACGAGCTGATATCCACTAGAACTGTTACGGGTTGGAGAATATGCATGGATTATAGAAAGCTAAACCTTGCCACCCGCAAAGACCATTTCCCACTTCCCTTCATTGATCAGATGCTCGACCGGTTAGCAGGAAAATCTCACTTCTGTTTCCTTGACGGGTATTCGGGGTACAACCAGATTTCTATTGCCCCAGAGGATAGAGAAAAGACCTCCTTCACATGCCCATATGGGATATTTGCTTTCAGAAGAATGCCATTTGGCCTCTGCAATGCACCTGCAACATTCCAACGGTGCATGATGGCCATTTTCACAGACATGGTGGAGGATATTATGGAAGTCTTCATGGACAATTTCTCAGTAGTGGGAAATTTGTTTAATAAATGCCTAGAAAATTTGAACCGTGTCCTAAAAAGGTGGATCAAAACGAACCTAGTGCTGAATTGGGAGAAGTGCCACTTCATGGTACAAGAGGGAATCGTC
>ML344318.1:0-50710 GCA_005239505.1 Nicotiana paniculata | reverse complement strand
GCAACCTGCACAAAGGAGTAGCAATTTTAGAAAAATCTTTAATAAAGCGCCTATAAAATCATGAGTGTCCCAAGAAACTCTGGATGCCCTTCACTGATATTGGTGGAGGTAATTTTTCAACTGCCTCCACCTTTGCCTTATCAACTTCGATGCCACTTTTAGATACTCTATGACCCAAAACAATGCCTTCATGCACCATAAAGTGACACTTCTCCCAATTTAACACCAGATTTGTTTCTTTACAATGGGACAACATCATGCTCAGGTTTTTCAAACAATCATCATAAGATGACCCAAAGACTGAGAAGTCATCCATGAACACCTCTACGAATATTTCCACCATGTCAGTGAAAATAGCCATCATGCATCTCTGGAAGGTGGCTGGTGTATTGCAAAGACCATATGGAATTCGCTTGAAGGCGAAGGTGCCATAAGGTCAAGTAAACATGGTCTTCTCCTGATCCTCTGGGCATATGACAATTTGATTGTAACCTGAATACCTATCCAAAAAGCAATAATATTCATGCCCTGCTAATCTGTCCTGCATTTGATCAATGAATGGGAGTGGAAAATTATCCTTGCGGGTTGCTTTGTTTAGCCTTCGATAATCAATGCAAACTCTCCAACCCGTAATAGTGTGGGTAGGAATTATCCCATTCTTCTCATTCTCAATCACGGTCATCCCTCCCTTTTTGGGTACACATTGAACCGGGCTCACCAGTTGCTGTCAGAAATAGGAAAAATGATACCTGCATCCAGCAATTTTATGACTTCTTTCTTCACCACTTCTTTCATGATGGGATTCAGCCTCCTTTGATGCTCAACACTCGGGCGATGTCCATCTTCCAAAAAGATTATATGCATGCAAAATGATGGGTCGATTCCCTTAATATCTGCAATGGTCCACCCAATCGCCTTTTTGTGCTCACGAAGTGCCCTAAGCAATTTATGTTCTTGTGTATTGGTCAGGCTGGATGAGATGATCACGGGCAATGTCCCAGAGTTCCCCAAATAGGCATAGCGTAAATGTGCTGGAAGAGGTTTGAGTTCCAGCTTTGGAGCCTCTTCAATAGATGGCTTAGGAGGGGTTGGATAACAGGCATGTTCAACTCTTCAAATTTTCCTAGCCCGTGGAGGTAACTGCAGGACACTTCAAGAATTTTCTCAATGTCTCCCCTTGTTTCATCCCCACAGTCTTCTTCATCCCCAACAAACACTCGCTCAAGAGGGTCAATATTGCGCTCTCTTCAATTCTTAAGCACGGTGACTAGGTATATTCCTATCCTAACCACAAATCCGCTACCCTGAAGGGTTAAGATCGCACTCTCTTCAATTCTTCTCTAATCTATATACGGCTTTCCCAAGCATAACATAGATAGTATATAGAACCAAATTGATGGCCAGACAATTAAGCAATTAAACACAGAATTGAAGAAACAACCATATATTGAGTGAACTATAATCAAGGTTAAATTAATGTCAAATAACAATATTCATGGCTAAACCACAACCCCAGAACAATGGGTGCTTATCCACTCATGCTAGAATCAAACAATTTCATAAGTTTTGCATAAATTGAAAATACTAGAATAAGATGAAGAAAACTGAGAAATCCTTCGCTTCCTAATGATCTCGTGTGTATATTCTCTCCAAAAATGGCATCCTCCCTTCAAAGTTGTGTTTTTGGGTTTATTTATATGTTTGGGACAAACCCTAAACGTGTAGGGGACTTCTATTCAAACCGGAAAATACTTAAAACCTTCAAAACTCGGATTTGACCGCACCAGGGACCAGGCTTTATNCCAGGCTTTACAGCTCAAACGCCCGGCTATAGCCCGGTTCACTCCTTTTTGACTCTTGAGCGTATTTTTGACGTTTATGCATCCATTTATCTCGACTTCCATCCCCAATTCACCTACACATGAAATAGACTTCATTATGCACATACGATGTTATTTTTATCATTAACGCACATAAAATATAAGGCACATAATGCTTTAAAGCATGAATTCTAGCCACGCATCAGTACTCATAAATAAATCTGGAGTTAAGCGTGTGTTAATTGATCCATGTAGTTTGGCCAATATCATCAGATCGAGGGTCGTGGAGCAGCTAGATCTACAAGACCAAATTGTGCATGCAGTCCGAGTTTTAAATGAAAATAACATGAGATGTGAGACCACTAAAGGGGAGATAAACCTACTGGTAAACACTTTCGGAACCGTTCAGGAAATAAAGTTCTACGTTATCGAAGGAGATATGAGATACTCTATTCAGGAGGCCATGGATTCACAACATGAGGGCAGTACCCTCGACACTACATCAGGCGTTGAAATTCCCCACACCGGGAGGGATCACAACAGTTTACGGCGAGAATCCGGCCGCAAAAGAAATGTTCGCGGTCGATGAGGTGGTCCTGATATCCGCACTCTCGGTATCAAATAGTTTGAGTTCGGTCACCAAGGAATAACCAAATAGAAATCACCGACACCAGCTCCGATCGAAACAGAAAAGCAGGAGGCATGAGAGGATGACGATTATGGAGTCCCCAGGTCTTTCATAGCCCCTGATGATTTTTATGCCACCAAGTCAACGGTTGAGGATCTGGAGTAAGTCATATTGATTGAGCACCTTCCCGATAGGAAGGTATACCTGGGCATGAGGCCAACTCCCGAGCTCAGGAAAAAACTCATTGAATTCCTTAGAGCTAACATAGATTGTTTCGCTTGGTCCCATCTTGACATGACAGGGATCCTGCCATAAATAACTACTTACAAGCTGAACTTGGATCCGAAGTTTCACCCGGTTAAATAGAAGAGGAGGCCTCGGTCCGAAGTCAAGCATGGATTCATCAAAGACGAGAATCCAAACTCCTTAAAATAGGTTCCATTCGGGAAGTAAAGTACCCGGATTGGTTAGAAAACGTAGTGGTAGTACCTTAAAAAAGGAAATAAATTAAGAGTGTGTGTAGAGTACAAATACTTGAAAAAGGCATGCCCTAAGGATTCTTTTCCTTTTCCTAACTCAATCGCATGATCAATGCGACGGCCGGCAACGAGATACTCAGCTTCCTTCATCACTAGATATGGCACCTATTGTTATAATGTAATACCATTCGGACTAAAAAACATTGGTGCCACTTACCAACGCCTAGTAAATCGGATGTTCGAAGAGCAAATAGGAAAGTTAATGGAGGTTTACATTGATGACATGTTAGTTAAGTCTTGCGAGCAGAGGACCATTTGGAACATTTTCAAGAAACCTTCAACATACTGAAGAAATACAATATGAAGCTGAACCCCAGAGAAATGCGCATTCGGAGCCGGGTTTGGGAAATTCCTTAGATTTATGGTGTCCAATTAAGGGATCGAGATCTATCCCGACAAGATCAAGGCCATAGAAGACATAACTATGGTGGACAATGTCAAGGTCGTTCAAAGGCTAACCGCGCGATAGCCTCCCTGGGTCGGTTCATTTCAAGGTCCTCCGATAAGAGCCATCGGTTCTTCTCGTTATTGAAGAAGAAGAATAACTTCTCGTGGACCCCGGAGTACCAGCAAGCTTTGGAAGAACTCAAACGGTACCTTTCGCGTCCACCTTTGCTTCATACTCTGAAAAAGGACGAGAAGTTGTACCTGTGTTTAGCGGTATCTGAGATAGCGGTAAGTGGAGTCTTAGTCTGGGAAGAAAAAGGTACACAATTTCCATATATTATGTTAGCAGGACTCTAGCCGAGGCCAAAACAAGGTATCCTCACCTGGAGAAATTGGCGCTCGCTTTTCTAAGCGCCTCCAGGAAGTTAAGGCCATATTTTCAATGACATCCCATATATGTCGTAACTACTTACCCACTGAGGAACATAATTCACAAACCCGAGCTCTCGGGATGATTGGGGAAATGGGCCATGGAAATTAGCGGGTATGATATTGAATATCAACCATGAACTTCCATTAAATCTCAACTTTTGGCAAACTTCGTGCCCGACTTCACACCGGCCTTAATACCTGAAGTCGATAAGGAATTTTTGTTAACCTCGGGGACCTCCTAGGGGATCTGGACCCTCGTTATGGACGGTGCCTCGAACCCAAATGGTTCAGGACTCACCATCATGTTAAACTGCCCATAGGTAACATAGATTGGAATTCTATTAGAAATGTGAAATTGACTTACAATGAGGCCGAGTACGAGGCCATGATTGCATGTCTCAAATTGGTTAAAAGCCTGGGGGGCGAAGCGATCGAAGATAAATGTGATTCTTTCCTTGTGGTGAATCAATTCAATCAGACATTTGAATTGAAAGAGGAATGAATACGAAGATACTTGGATAAACTGCAAGTAATGCTGCATCGACTAAAGGAATGGACCCTACAACACGTACCCTGGGATCAAAATAGCAAAGGCGATGCTCTAGCTAACTTGGGGTCATCAGTTGATGATGATGAATTCATCTCGGGAACGGTTGTAGAACTCATGAAATCGTTAGTGGAAGAAGGTCAGGCTGAGATAAACTCGATAAGCTTAATCTATGACTACAGGAACAAGTATATAGATTACCTAAAGAATCGAGAGCTCTGCGCACAAAGGCGGCCAAGTTCAGCCTATCCAAAGATAACACCTTATTTAGGAGAACTTTTGATGTCCCACTCGCCATATGTCTAGGCCGGGAGACACCAAATATGTTTTGAGGGAATTTCACCAAGGTACCTGTGAGAACCATTCGGGGGCCGAATCGTTGGTTCGTAAGATAATCAAAGCTTCCTATTACTGGATCAACATGGAGAAAGATGCGAAGGAGTTTGTGCGAAAATACGATGGTTGTTAGAGGCACGCACCAATGATCAATCAGCCCGGGGAGCTACTACATTCAGTCTTGTCATCTTGGTCGTTCATTGCACCCTGTAAGGCTCGATTTATATTATTTATGACTGACTATTTATCTAAACGGGTTGAAGCTCAGGAATTTGAGAAAGTCAGTGAAAAAAAAGTTATTGATTTTATTTGGGACCACATAATATGTCGGTTCGGTATGCTAGCCGAGATCGTATGTGACAACGAGAAGCAGTTCATCGGCAGCAAGGTAAGCAAAATTTTTGAAGACCATAAGATCAAAAGGATCTTGTCAACACCCTATCACCCTAGTGGGAATGGGCAGGCAGAGTCGACAAACAGGACCATACTCCAAAACCTTAAGAAAAGGTTGATCGATGCCAAAGGAAAATGGAAGTAACTTTTGCCTAAAGTCTTGTGGGCATACAGTACGACCTCAAAGTCTAGTACCGAGGCCACCCCATTTTCCTTGGTCTACGATGCTAATGCACTAATACCCTTTGAGGTAGAAGAACTGAGTCTCAGGTTTCGATATGCGACCGAAGAGTCAAATGGTGAGGCCATGGGTGCGATCCTGGAACTATTGGATAAGAGGCGCGAGGTTGCCCTCGTCCGGTTGGCCACCCAGAAATAGCAGATCGAAAGGTATTACAACCGAAGAGCCAACCCCTGACACTTCAATATCGAGGACTTGGTATTGATAAAGGTGACACTGAGCACCTGGAACCCGAACGAAGGAATTTGGGACCGAATTGGGAAGGTCCATATCAAATTATCGATATTACCGATAAAGGTTCGTACAAACTCGAAGCAGGGAACGGTGCGCAGCTACCGAACAACTAGAACGTGACCCACTTAAAATGATACTACTACTAAGGTACGACCTCATTCATTATTTTTTTTTATATATTGCAAATTGGACTAACACTTGTAGGAAACAACCAAAGGATGATGTAGTTGTTAGGCCTGATAGCACGCGTTGCACTCTTTTTTCCTTGAACCGGTTTTGTCCTAAATGGATTTTTCGACAAGGTTTTTAACGAGGCAACAATAAATTGTGCTTACTTAGAATTGAAGACCGATTTTGAATCAAAGTCGATGGTCACATCAATAGTATCTGAGACCTCTCGAAGATCAACCTCGAAAATTGGGGGCCATCACCCTCGGGTCATGATTTTTAGACGGGAAGAAACTCTGTGATCAATCAGTCTAGGTCATGATTTTTAGACGGGAAGAAACTTCCGTCCTTGATAATTTCATATGGCTCGGTTATCAAAACTCGGAGGCACAAAACCTATCAGGCAGTGCCCAAAACTAATAGGTTACGGCCACCCTAAAAACAGCTCAAAGACATCTGAAGCCCATAATCAAAACATAAGGACTTCAAAATTCCAAACCAGTTCAAAGGTTACCCTCGAAAAAATTATAGTCAAAAAACATTTAAAAAAGCATTTTCGGAAAAGCTTTTGGTCATTCCGAGCCCGCACAAGTTTCAAACAAAACTTGCATCGAGAACAAGTCTTGTGCGGACCTCGAAAAAATGATTTCTTACTACGTTTTATTCCGTGCTAAGGCCTTTGGAATCTTTGAAATTGTAAAAAGGATGCTAAAGGTAATAGACTTGAAAATTGCCAAAAGGGAAAAAACATTATATATACATTCAAAATGTATTACAAAGGCCAATGAAAACGGCCTAAACAAAATAAATATACAAAATGCAAAAACAAACAAAAATTCCTAAGGCACCTAAGCTAGATTTCCACCAGAACCCGCCTCGACACCAGAGCCGTCGGGGTCTTCTCCATATTCGGGTTCGTCGGAGCACTCAAATCCTTCTTCACCCTCAGGTTCATCCAGCTTCTTGGCCTCGACCTTGAGCCTCTTTGCCTCTTCGTATTGGCCGACAGGTCGAAACCTCAGGCATGGATCTCTTCGAGGGTC
Source organism: Nicotiana paniculata (assembly GCA_005239505.1). NCBI lineage: Eukaryota > Viridiplantae > Streptophyta > Magnoliopsida > Solanales > Solanaceae > Nicotiana > Nicotiana paniculata. The sequence goes on along the minus strand of ML344318.1, from coordinate 43,942 downwards.
TTCCTTTGAGACAACCGCTTCACATACTCAACAGAGACTTTCAAACAGGCCTCGACTGTCTCAACATCAGCCCTATACTGGGCTACCTTCTCTTCAGCATCAGCCCTGGTTATTTTCGACTCGGACCTCATTATTTTGAGCTCTTCGCCAAGGGCATCCCATTCAGTATTGGACGAGCCCAATTGAGCTTGGAGGTCATCGTTTTCTCAAGCCCGTGCATCGATATTCTCTTTCGCCACTCAGATTTGAATCTCTAGTGATGCCATATTCTCCCGGGTGGTCTTTTCCTCCGAAGCCAATCGGTCTATGTTTCCCTTTCAGAAATCGACCATGGCCTGGACCTCGTTTATTTCAGCTCAAAGTTGGTCGATCCGATCAATCTTATGCTAAACTTGTGAGGTTTGGTCGTTAGTATCCATTTCTAAGTCTTCATTGCTAACTTCGAAAACCTTTACTTGTTCCATCAAGTTAGCATGCTCCTTCTGATCCACATCCAACTCGGCCCGGAGACTATTGATGACACCTTCATTTTTCTCGATGGGAGAGCTTATACATGTCTCTCCTCTCGGCGATCTCCCTGACCTCAGCCTCGAGTTGGTTAACCTCAGTCCGGTATCGGAGAAAGCTTTCATGATGGAGTACCGAGGCCTGCAAAAAGATAAAAGAAAGAAGATATGAGAAATATAAAGAACTAAGTTAGAGGATGAAAGAGCGTAATGACGCCTTACCCGATTCAGCGCCTGATGTGCTTCTTTGAATAATAACGGCACATCCACCTCATTCACTTTTGTCTGGTCTTATTTGGTTACAAGTAACCTAAGGTAGCTCGCTACTCCCATGGGAGCAGAAAGAACCTGGGCATCCTCCGGGAAGGTGATGATTATGGACCTCTTACGGACAGGATCCATATTCAGCGTGAGGAACTGGTAGATTAACTTTGGGCTCGAGTTCAGATCCCTTCCCTATGAAGACGGGTCCTTCCTCGGCATCTCCAAGTCGCCCAACCCAGAGAAGTTTCCCAGAGCGGTCGATTCCACACCTTTGAAAAAGAATGAAGGGGATCATCCACACCATGGGCCCTTTCGTTGGACCGCTCCTTCACCGCTTGGGCTTCATTGAACATGGACTTGGTGAACGAAGGAGACCTTGAAATCTCTATGATTTCGAGCGGAGCGGAGCCGGTTTATCCAGGGGTCTAAGTCGTCATCTCTATATCGGCCTCCCAAACCTAAGGGGGATCAGCCTCTATTGTCTCCCCCTCGGCTGTCGCCCGCTCTTAGAGGGAGATCGGCTCATGGGCTACAAAAATATCATCTTCCTCGGGCTCATCTTTGAGCCAAAAAAGCGAGTTTGAATCTGGTGCTCGATAGCTAGAACTTTCCTTTGGCATACGGGCCAACCTTCTCTTTGGTTTCCTCTTCTCTGAGTCCAGGGAGCCCGGAACCTTCCTTTTCTTCTTCTTTCCTACTACAACCCCGAGTTGCCCCAAAGAAGAGGGTTTAATGGATAGATCTTTATCACCTACTGCAGGCCTAAGCTCAATGGTCTCAGGCAAACCTTTAAAAGGAAAAATGAAAGAAAGAGGGTAAGTACGATGCGAATGGGAGAGTCAGATGTTACCTATTCGAGGAAGGGTCTTACCATGAGAATGGACCTCCCAGTGGCCCCTTGTGAGTTTGCGACATGAGCGATCAGAATAAGGCATCTATGAAAAAATTCCCTAGATCCACTCCTGAAGCAGAGGGATAGCGTTTGGGACTCGAGTGATTGTTGCACCACCACAAATACCAGTGAGAAAAGAGGAGATGAAGGTAAAATAGAGTTCAAAGGGAAACTATACTTATGAATTGCATTCCACTTCTCGGGGAACGACATGAGTTTGGGGGAACCAAGTCTTTAGTCTTCACTCGAAAAAAACATCCATGCCAACCCCCGTCTCAATCCTCATCGATGCTCGAGAGTAGGGCTTTGTTGGCCCGGCGTATAAGCTTTATTAATCCCCCTCAGAAGATTCGGGGACTGTATAGGCGGAGTACATGGTCTATGGTGAACCAACGGTACTCGGTCTTATTCACGAAATAACGAAGGAGGATCACGATCCTCCAGAACGACGGGTGGATTTGGCGGAGCCACACTTCGTACCTCTTACAGAAATCCAAGATAATCGGGTCCACCGGGCCCAATATGAAGGGATACGTATAAACACTTAGATACCCCTCCACGTGGGTAGTAATGGCGTCCATAGGCCTGGGACTACTACGTCCTTACCTGCCCAGTTGCAGCCCTTCAGACCCCGGGACTACTACGTCTTGCCCTGCCGATGACTTTATGTTATGAACACGTCAGCAAAAGGGACCAGTCAACTAACACAGTCAGCAACCAGGTCATAATTCCTCAAGGGAATGAAAACATGATGCTAGGCAAGAGACTACGCAAGCCTCCAACAGTTATAACAGACTTTGTGTCGCAGTCTCCTGGATGAAGAGTGCGTGATGCGTGAAGAGAGATCTGGAAGAAGCAAGACTTAGTTATAAATAAAGAGTAGTAGTAGTAGTATAAGAGGATGGAGAGTTTTGATGTAATTTCTAATATCTCATCTCCTTTCTGAATAATGCCTCTCATCCCCCCTTCTTTCACTTTTCCATTGATTTTCTCTGGTTCCTTGTAATTCATTTGAGCTACTAAACTAATTTATCAGTTCGTGTTCAATTGTTGAATTTAGTTGTAGTCACATTTATACATTGGTGATTTCACTAATCCGAGCTCCATGACTGATTTTTCAACTTGTACTGTACCAACAGACATCTCTTCATCTTCAGCTATGGCACCATCTAAGGAACTCGCGGATCTCACGACTACCGTTTCCGATCTCACAAGTGAAGTTGCTGGGTAGTAGAAATTGCTTCTCGATTTTATGTCTCAGGTGGCGAATTCTTCGCACGCCAAGGTTGTCGTGACTACAGTTCTGGCTGGTTCACCGGTAGTTCCTGGTATGCGTCACAAGGCCACTTCGGTTAAGATTCCTTGCTTCAATGGTGATACCCCAAATTCTCGGGTTTTTCAGGTGGTTAGGTAGTTCGGCTTTTATAATATCCCTGAGGATCATCAGTTAACAGTCGCTTCCTTCTATCTTTAGGGAGATGCGTTATAATGATACCGCAGGTTGTTCGCAATAAACAACCCAATGATTGGGATCACTTTGCTCCGAAAGTGACGAGCCACTTCCATAAGAAGAACTTGTTACCACCGGAAGGCCGACTCTCCAAACTGCATCGGACGACCACCGTTGTTGGTTTTCAGGCCCGCTTCTTGGCTCTTGCTAATGAGCCCAAAAACACAGTGTACTCTTGGTTGGTTCCCGTCTATACTTTGGGCTTGCGTTTGAATATCCAGACCTTTATTTTGGCCCACGAGCCCAAAATATTGGAATTTGTCTTTGATTTGGCCCACATACATAAACAACATCTTTTGGCGGAACGGGGCGGCCCACTAAAACCAGCCTTGCTTCGAACCCCCCCTACTTCCCACCCCTAATTCTATAACACTACAAGCCTCTCCGCATAATTCTCACACTCATTTACCTGTGAAATCCCTATCGGCGGTCAAAGCGCAGCAACAACTCGAGAAAAGGGATTTGCTATCACTGTGATGAGAAATAATCTCCGAGTGAAAAGTGCAAGGTTTTTCCCCAGCTATTTTTTCTCGTTGATGATGATGGCGAGCCTTGACCTGGGTCCAATTCATTCGCTATTGATGAATTATTGGCTGACGAGCCTCGGAACCTTAAAGTTCTACAACATTATGCGATCTCATACCATTCTTTGGTTGTGGGTATCGTTGTTTCGACGCTTCGCTTTACCGGCCACATCCATGGATCTCCAGTACAAGTACTTGTCGATGGTGGTAGTACCCATTATCTTATTCAGACTAGAGTGGCCAAATTTTTGTATCTCGTGGTAGATCTGGTTCCTATTTTCTCTATTATGGTGGGTAGTGGCTAGCGTCTTCCCTGTGAAGGGAAGGCAAGTACCCCTGAATATCCAAGGCTGCCCACTTACTATGGATTTCTATGTGTTGCCTATGCATGACTAAGATTTTGTGCTCGGGGTGTCATGGTTAGCAACTTTGGGCCGGGTAGTCAAGGACTATGGTCAATACGTATTGGAGTTTGTCTTGGATGGACAAAAGTATTGTTGGTAGGGTGACCTTTCTCTGGACATACAACCAGTCCAACTTCAGAGTCTCTGGCGCCTTTGTGCTACTGACGTTATTGCTACATACTATAACCTTGAGATGATTGGCGAATAGCCAGAGGCTCTACCTGCCCCGCCGCTTGATTTGGCATTGTTATTGGAGTCCTATCAGGATTTTTTCACTAAGCATACAGGCCTACCACCTGTCGCCCTTAGAACCATGCCATACACTTGGCACCTGCGGCTGGTCCTGTTGACGTCAAGCCCTATAGGTATCCTTATTTTCATAAACAAATTAGGGAAAGTTAGTCACTGAGATGCCTGGACAGGGGATTATACGTCCCAGCACTAGCCCTTTTTCATCCTTTGTTTTACTTGTTCGAAAAAGGATGGTTTGTGGCGCTTTTGTGCTGACTATCGTGCTCTGAATGCAATTACAATTAGGGACAGATTTCCTATACCCACAATTGACGAGTTGTTTGATGAGCTATACGAGTTGTTTGATGATTTATACGATGCCCGCTACTTCTCTAAGCTCGACTTGTTGTCTGGTAATCACCAAATTAGAGTGAGACCTGAAGATTGAGAAAATGGCATTTCGGACTCTCGAAGGCCATTATGAATTTTTGGTGATGCCTTTTGGCTTGTCCAATGCTCTATTGACCTTTCAGGCCACCATGAATTCAGTTTCTTGGCCCTACTTGCGTCATTTTGTGTTGGTCTTCTTCGAAGACATCTTCATCTACAGCCCTTCTTGGGATCTCCATATGGCGCATATGTCTAAAGTTCTCTCCTTATTGCAACAACATCAGCTTGTGGCTAAGCTGTCCAAATGCACTTTAGGACAAGAAAAGTTTGATTATTTGGGTCACGTTTTGTCTCAGCAGGGTTGTCTTTGGATCCTTCTAAAATTGTCGCTATACAGTAGTGGCCGGTGCCGCAAAATGTGAGGGATGTCTACAGTTTTCTAGGGCTAGCTGGTTATTACCAACGGTTTATTCGCAATTATGCCATGATTGCCAGTCCGTTGACTGATTTACTGCATAATGACTCGTACTCATGGACTGAACAAGCTCAACAAGACTTTGATACTCTAAAATAATGCCTTTGTTCCACTCCAGTGGTGTCACTACCGGACTTCACTCGGCCCTTTCAAGTTCAGACTGAGGCTTCCGGGACTGGTATTGGTGTTGTTTATCCCAAGGGGGTCATCCAGTAGCCTACTTTAGCCAGAAACTCTGTCCGGGTATGCAACAGGCCTCCACCTATGTTCGTGAGTTGTTTTCTATCACACAAGTGGCGCCAGTACTTGCTAGGCTGACGATTTACTGGCATCACAGACTAATAGGCCCTGAAAAACCTCACTAATCAGTTTATCCAAACGCCCGAGCAGCAGAAATGGCTAGCAAATTGGTGGGATTTGATTTTGACATTATGTATCGTCCGTTCAAGCATAACCAGGCGGCTGATGCATTATCGTGGCTACCTCTTGATTGTGAAGTGGAGTATGAGGTGTCGATTATTAATAGTAGTCCTTTCCTTGCTAAGGGGAAGTCTCTTGTTGATGTGGAAGCCGGTGAACTCACTTTCTGGGTGGGTGATAAAAATGTGGTGTTCCATATGTGCAAATCTATGAGGCAACTGAATAGAAATGAATTGTGTTCATTCATGGATTTGGTGACTGATATGATTATTGATAATAGTAGTGCCACGATGAATGTTGATGATACATTGGAGCTTGTCTTGCTTAACCTTGATGATGACGAGATGGATGGCTTCGTGGAATCTGTGAATTCATTGCAAGGAATGGGTTCATACACTTATGAACCCCGCAAATTGTCCTTGGATCTTGAAAATCGGAAGACTCCCCCAACAAAACCCTTAATCGAGGAGCCTCCCATTTTGGAGTTGAGGCCATTTCCTCTGCATCTCAGGTATGAATTACTTGGCCCTTGTTCTACTTTGCTGGTTATTCTTTCCTCTTGCTTGACTAACGTGCAGGTATACTCTACATTGGCGGTGCTACAAAAGAGGAAGAATGATATTGGATGGACATTGGCGGATATTTGGGGAATAAGACACGCATTTTACATGCACAAGAATAATTTGGAGGAAGATGCCAAACCCTCCTTTGAACATCAAACGAGACTAAATAAATCAATGCAAGAGGTGGTCAAAAGGTAGATCATAAAGTGGTTGGATGTCGGGGTTGTTTACCCCATTTCTGGAAGTTCATGGACTTCTCCGGTGCAATGTGTCTCGAAGAAGTGAGACATAATTTTGGTCACCAATGACAAAAATGAGCTGATTCCAACAAGAATGTGACCAGGTGGAGAGTGTGCATGGAATATCGGAATCTAAACAAAGTCACAAGGAAAGACCACTTCACACTTCCCTTTATTGACCAAATTCTTGATCGACCGGCCGTTCTATTTCTTTCTAGATAGGTATTCGGGCTACAATCAAATCATTATTGCCCAGCAAGATCAAGAGAAAACAACTTTCACTTGTTCTTGTGGCACTTTCGCTTTCAAGCAGATGCCATTCGGCTTATGTAATGCACCCGCAATTTTCCAATGGTGTATGATGTCTATGTTTACGAATATGGTAGAGTATTACCTTCAAGTCTTCATGGATGACTTTTCGGTAGTCGGGGACTCCTTTGATGATTGCTCGGCAAATTTGGATAAGGTAATGGCAAGGTGTGAAAGGACGAACTTGATGTTGAATTGGGAGAAATGTCATTTCATGGTCGAGGAGGGTATTTTCCTTGGCCGCAAGATTTCAAAGAAGGGGATTTAGGTCAACAAGGCGAAAATGGAGGTGATTCCTAAACTTCCACCTCCAATATTTGTGAAGGGAGTGAGGAGTTTCTCGGGTCATGCAGGGTTCTATTGGCGTTTCATCAAGGATTTTTCCAAATTGGTGAACCCCTTGTGTAATATTTTGGAGAAAGATTTCAAATTTCACTTCAATGATGATTGCATGAGAGCATTTGAATTGCTCAAGTTCAAGTTGACAACTACTCTTATTATCACCGCCCCGAATTGGAGCTTGCCTTTTGAGCTCATGTGTGATGCTAGTGATGTGGCGGTTGGAGCAATTTTGGGGCAAAGTATCAACAAGATATTTCATTCGGTCTACTATGCTAGTAAGACCATGAATGATGCCCAAGTCAATTACACTGTGACCGAAAAAGAGCTCCTTGTTATTGTATTTGCTATGGAGAAGTTCTGCCCATACTTGATGGGTAGAAAGGTGATTGTCCACACGGATCATGCGGAACTTCGGTACCTTATGAGCAAGAAAGATTCAAAGGCTCGTTTGATAAGATCGTTGCTTTTATTGCAAGAGTTAGATATAGACATCCAAGATCGCAAAGGAAGTGAAAACCAAATGGCGTACCACTTGTCTCGTTTAGAGAAGGACGGGAGGCCACATGATGGCCTTGAAATAAATAATTCCTTCCCCGATGAGCAACTCCTAGCCATTTCAATGACTGAGATGCCATGGTTCCCTGATCTAGCAAATTATCTTGCGAGTGGTATTATCCCAGATGAGTTCTCTTCAAACTAAAGGAAGAAGCTCAAACGAGATTGTCAAGACTATTATTTGGATGAACCGTACATCTTCCGGATTTGTACTGATGGTGTGATTAGAAGATGTGTGCCGGAGGAGGAACAAGTTGAAATTCTTGGGGCTTGTCATTCTTCACCATATAGTGGTCACCATGGTGGAGCAAGAACGGCGGTCAAAGTGTTAAGTTATGGATTATATTGGCCTACTCTCTACAAGGATGCAAATATTGTAGTCAAACAATGTAATGAATGTCAAAGGGCCGGTGGAATCTCAAAGAAAAATGAAATTCCCCTCATCACCATCTTGGAGATTGATATTTTTGATGTGTGGGGTATTGACTTAATGAGACCTTTTGTAAGCTCTTGTGGAAACACCTACATTTTGGTAGTGGTGGATTATGTGTCAAAAATAGGTTGAGGCTGTTTCTCTACCCAACAACGAAGCAAGAAGTGTGGTGGCATTTTTGAAAAAGAACATCTTTACAAGGTTTGGTACTCTGTGGGCTATCATAAGCGATGGGGGTCGCATTTTTGCAACAAAGCTTTCGACACCTTGCTTACAAGTATGGTGTCACTCATAAATTCACGACTCCCTATCACCCTCAATCAAGCGGACAAGTAGAAGTCTCCAACTGGGAGATCAAGAGTATTTTATCGAAGTTAGTGAATGCCAACCGGACAGATTGGTCAAAGAAGCTTGATGATGCACTATGAGCTTATCAGACTGCTTTCAAAACGCCTATCGGGATGTATCCATACCGGTTGGTGTTTGGCAAAGCTTGTCATCTTCCAGTGGAACTTGAGCACAAGGCCATGTGGGCTTTGAAGAAGTTAAATCTTGATTGGGATGTTGCTGCCACCTTGCGGGTTGCACATTTCAATGAACTAGATGAATTCTGGTACCATGCATATGCAAATTCGTCGTTGTACAAAGATAAAATGAAGTACATTCATGAAAAATACATTCGAAACAAGGAATTCAAAGTGGGCAATCTTGTTTTGTTGTTCAACTCACGATTGACGATGTTTCCCGGAAAACTGAAATCCAAATGGAGTGGTCCTTTTGAAATTGTAGGTGTGACGCCCTTTGGTGCATTGGACTTGAAAAACAAAAGTGGTGAGGTATTCTGAGTCAATGGTCACCGGGTGAAGCATTATTCGTGACAAGCTGATGATGGCCACGTGGTGGCAGTGATTCATTTGAAGTGATGGTAATCTGCGTCGTGTCGTGACGTTAAATCAGGCGCTTCTTGGGAGGCAACCCATGTTTCTTTTTTCTATTTCTTTTTCTTTTTCTTTTTCTTTTTCTTTTTCTTTTTCTTTTTCTTTTTCTTTTTCTTTTTCTTTTTCTTTAGATAGGTCTTATTTTGTGCTAACTGGTGTTGAAGTGTGTGCAAAAATGAGTGTGTTTTTCAGGGACTGGGCTCAGAAAAATTGGCTAAGTATGGAAAAAGTGCAGGCTGCACATTAATTGTGCGGACCACACAATTTGGAATTCCACAGCAAAAGGGTTGCGGCCGCACAATTGGAAATTAAAAATTGCACACTCTCTGGAGTTTACCTGTCAGAGAAATGGCCAATGTGCGGCCGCACAAGGAAATGTGCGGTCCGCACCAAAATATGAAAGGGTAAATGTGTAACGGGTAAAAGAGTAAGGACCATAGAAGGAATTCTGCGGCCGCACTCATCTCTTGAACTCTTTCCCAACCCGTTAAGTACAAATAGTAGCCTTCACTTTACTATTAGAACTCTACACTGTCTGAGAATTAAAACAAAGGCATAAATATTGAACTCAACTGAATCACTCATTTTCCTCTTAAATCATCATCTTTGATCACTCCTTAACACCACTTCATCACTGGTATGTTCAAATCATCCTTAGAATTTTTCAATTTTCTTAATTTAGTTCATAATTTGCTTAGTGATGTTTTTTAGACCAATTTTAAAATTCATAATCATGTGAACTGTAATTTGTGTTGGATAAACTCCTATTTGCTATATGGGGGATGGGTATTTTCTTGATATTGTTTAATTGTTACTACCATGTCAAATTTGTGTGCAAAAATGAAAACCCTAAGTTTTCTGCCAAATGGATTTTGAATTGTGTGGCCGCACAAGGAACTATGTGGTCCGCAGATCTGTAGGATAGGGCACTTGGTGTAGAATGATAGCGCGGACCACACTTGAAATTGTGAGGTCCGCAAAAGTTCAATCGCCGCCGCAGTAAAGTGTGTGCGGCCGCAGATCAAGCAATTATCTATCTTCAGAGAGTTTTCTCTTTTGAAGTTCCAATGTGCGGTCGACCAAAATTATGTGGACCGCACTTCAGATGTGTGCTCACGCTCAAAATTATGTGGACCACAGAATTATCACTGTGGTCGCACTTTCAAATTGTGCAGTCCGCACAACCCCATTTGCGGCCGCACTCAAAAATGTGCAGACCGCAATAAAATAATATGCGGACTGCACTTCCCCGACCCTGCATAATGTTTTGTTTTGCAACTGTCTGCTATTGTGTACTTAAATTAGAAATGACTCTTGTTGATGTTTATTGCAGAAAATGGTTAGGTCTCGTGGACGTGGTGATGCATCAAAGGGGAGGTGTGAACCCTCTCGAGGCCGAGGCAAGAGTAAATTACCACTCGCTATTCAAAAAATTATATCCAAAAAGGCAACAGCCGGGAGAGGTAGAGCTGTGGAGCCCTCTGAATCAAGTTCATATGTCCCGTCTAGGGAAGCATCAGAGGGAAACTTGAGTAGCCTAATGCTTAATCACAACCACACCAGCTTCAGGGTAGATATCAGCTCAGAGATGAACCTTCCACTTCACAAAGAACTTTCGAGGGTGCGGAAGATGACAATCAGGGTTCAGATCCCTCATCTACACATGCCCCCGATGCACAACTACTACAATGGATGCGAATGATATCCCGGATGATGGTCGGGGGTGATACCAGAGTTGCAGGCCTTGAGAGGTCGAAGAAGAAGGAAGTTTGGGAAGATAGGTGAGCCTGACTGCATTCAACAGGTTTAGAGAGTGGTGGCCGAAGAGATCGCTCACTCTTGAGCGGCAGTTTTCGTTGAAAGATCTGGATAGATACAAACCAAATGTGTCAAGACAATTTTGGGAGAGAAAAGGTGGACATGGTTCACTCAAAGTGTGGTGGATTCCAAAGAGCACTTAGTCCGAGAATTTTACGCCAATGTGGCGCATATCAAGAAGGGGACCAAGGTGACGAAAGTGAGGAACTTAAAAGTGAGATTCGATCAGAATACCCTAAACACATATTTGGGATTAGAGGATGTTAAACCTTTGTAATATTTGGAAAAGGTGGCTATGGGTGATGCAGCTCGCCCATGGCTAGCTGAGATTCTTACAGCTCCGGGACCACCACCACCGTGGATTACAGTAGGGGTTCCTATTCAGTGGAACGCCCTAAATTTTGAGGCAAAGGGATGGTAGAAGTTTGTGTGTAGCAGAATAGACCCATGCTAGAATGAAATGAATCTACTGATCCCTCGAGCAGTACTAGTGGCCTCGATCATGGTTGGGTACCCAATCAATGTGGGTGCCATGATTTTGGTCAACATTTCCTTGGTTCCCAATCAAGGTGAAAGCTCCTACCTGTATCCCAACACTATCACTGAGTACCTTACAGATGCAGGTGTGGAGCCAAGGAGTTTTGATACAAAAGTGCAGGCGAAGAAGCCTTTCTCATAGTACTCTTTGATGGGTGGTGGAAACCCAAAGAAGAAGAGTCGATCCTCTACTATTGCAGGCCAGTCTAAAGAGCTTGCTAGGGTAGCTGCTGAAACAGTTGGCATGCCATCCACTTCCACTGACCCTTCTGATGTTGCAACAGCTACGACCTCCTTTCTCTGGTTCTTCAGCATCAGTGCCTTCAGCATCGGCTTTGAAGTCGGTTCCCATGCCTACTCAGCCATTAACTGCACTACGAGTCTCCAGACACTGGCGAGCCTCAACAACTGGATACAGATAGCCATAATAAAGTTGGCAGACATTTCCAGTGCTAGTGCAGCACAGTCAACATCCTAGAACCCCAAATTCCTCCAACAGTGGAGGATACATTGAAGAAGCTTTTGGAGTACCAGTAGACCATCATGGACACTCCACTGGCACATGGATTAGTTATTGAGGAGCTTGGGAAGCAGGTAAAGAAGATGAAGAAATCCCAGGCATCTAAGAAGACAGTAGACAAACTGAGGAGAGAAGTGACAAAGATAGAAACCGTTGGGGATCTTCCACTTGATATGCTGATGCGCAACAGATCCAGCAGCACCTTCAGCACCAGTGGCACCAGCTGGCCAATCTTAAGAGCCAGACCAGGCTGCCAACACTGTTGAGGCGGTGCGACAGATGTTCACCAACCACCTACTACCAGAGCCGAGGATGATGAGATCCAGTTAGTGGAGGTAGAGGGTGGTGACATTGCTATGGACATAGAGATGTCCAAGACCACAAGAGTCCTCTTTACTCTTACCTTTCCTTATTCTTAATTTGTTAAGCATTGGGGACAATGATTACTCTTATTCGAGGCGGTGGAGTTATTTGATATTTGGAAGATTTGACATTTGGTTTGTAGTAACTGATAACATTTTACTTTTTCTTTTTATTTATGTATATATCCTTCCCTCTTTATCTATTGATGTATATATTTTCTCTTTTCCCCTCTCATTATGTACATTCATTTATGTTTTTAGTAGCTTGCTTTGTAGCTTCTTTATTTTGTTTTCTTATTAGTCTATGTTTAGTTAAGTAGCTTTTTGTTTAATTTAATAACTTCTTGTTAATTTTATATCTTATTTTTATGTTTTTAGTAGTCAATAAGCTTTTGGTTTTCTTAATGCCACGGTTATTTCCAAAGGTAATTTTTGTGTGAACCGGGTGATTCTTCCCAATGATGGATGGCGTGACAACCTTATTAAGGGATTGAGTCTGTTTTTGGTGTTTAGGTAATAATAGTAATAGTAATGAATAAAAGAGTCAAACATGCTTCACTTGGTACCAACACACTTAACTACGTGCTTATGGTTAAAAAAAATTCTAGAAAGAAATAGCTCTAGTTAGTGACCTTGTGACTCTTGCGTTGACTTAGGAAATCATCGAGTGGTTTAGTCGAGCCATAGTGATTTTTAATCTTGAATATGGTCATTGTGGGTCCTCAACTCTATCCTTTTTAACAATCCAGTTGTGTGAGAGGTGAGATGATTTTGTTTCAAGTCCAAATACCAGTACAAATGGTCTAGAACTTACCTCGAATGTATTTCTAGGCAAAATGTTAAGTTTGGCTTGGCTTGAGAAGTGATTGTAGGATCTCCTTGACTCACTTGAAATTTTCCATGGCCAAACAATGTTGTTATCCCTAGCCAACCCATTTGAGCCTAACACCTTTCTCATTTAACCATCATGCTACAAGACTTTACTCGTACTGTCATGACCCTCTCTTGGCACCCGAGCTTTCCTTAACACTCTTGTAAAACAATTGGCTGAAAATGTAAGCTTGGGGGAGAGACAAGGAGTTTGAAAAAGGTATTCAGACACAAAAAGAGAAAAGAAATGAAGAAAACAAAAGGCAAGAAAAAGAAAGAAGAACAAAAAGAAAAATGCAAAAATAAAGTGAATAAGTTGAAAAGTGGAAGGGATTTCAAAGAATGGTAATGATGCAAAGCATGGAGAAAACAAAGAAGGAGGAAATGAATATCATGACCAAGAAAGAGTGATGCTAAGTCTCTCTAATGCCCCTATGGAAAAGAAAATGCCTCAAAAAAGTGGCTAAGCATGAGCCGATAAGAGAAGATGGAGTGCTTAAGGAAAGATGAACTCGTTCTATCATAGTATATCCAACCTTAGTCTAAAATCCTTCATTACATTACCAAAAATCCCTATGTGATTTCAAGCCGAGTAAGCTTACGTTAGTGGTCATTTACATGAGGGGCAAGCATATGGTACTTAGAGTCGTACTTGTGACATTCTTTTGAGAGATATGAGCGAACTTTTCACAAATCTTTGAATTGAGTGCTACATTCTTAAGTGAGGTATACTAACGGAGAGAAGAGATCTACATGAAAGAGCGAGCTTCCTTGATGAATAAAGTCAACTCTTGATGCTCAAGTGTCATATTAGAACTATTTGTGCTAAAAACTTCAAATCATTGCCTTGTTGATAATTCATAAGTGTTGTGGGTAATTGTTGGTCCCAATAGATGTGTGATTGATGCATCTTAGATTAGCTGGAATAGATAACTTGTGGAGGTGATAACTACCTTATTTACTTAAGGACAAGCAAAAGCTTAAGTTTGGGGGAGTTGATAAATGGGGATTTTGACTACTTATTAGCGCCTTTTAGCTTTCGTTTTAGTCCAAAAGCATTTAATTATATTCCTGAAAACTAATGAAATATGCTTAATTGCAGGATTAATTGGAAAATGAGCCACTAAGATGAATACCAATTCAAGAAGGAGTGATCTGAACTCAAGGACAAAATCAGGTACAAAAGCTCAAAGTGCAGACCGCAAGTTTCCATCTGCGGCCGCAGATTGTGAAGGAAAGTTTATCAGAGTCCAAGTGCAAAGTGCGGTCCGCACATGAAATGTGCGGCTGCAAAATCTAAGCAAGATCATAAGTTCGGAGAGTTCTCATTCCAAGCTCAAAGGAAGTGCGGACCGCAAAATTATTGTGCGAACGCAGAAATCAGCTACGCGGTTGCACTCAGAAATGTGCGGCCCGCAGAAGAGCCCTGTGCGGTTGCACCCAGAAATGTGCGGACCACAGTCGATCGCGGTCCACAATTGTGCGGCCGCATATTCAAATCCTGTCAAGACTGAAGCAAAGTGCGGACCGCACATGGAATTGTGCAGCCGCAGAACCTCCGAAAGGGCATTTTTGTCCGAAAATTCCAACTTTGTATGAATAGAATAGTTTCACGAAATTAGGTCAAGTTTGAATATGCAAAGTGTCGTATCCATTTTACTTCACTTCTTTAGGAAACTTTAGCTATTTTTGGTGATTTAACATTGGGTTTTTATATTTTAATCTTCCAATATGAGTTTTATCATCTTTTCTTCTTTGTTTCTTCTACACCCACTATGAGTAGCTAGATTTTTACTAGGGTTGTGACCCAACCCTAGTATGTAAACCTAATGGGTGTTTGACTTATTGCGTTTTTATGGTTGGATGTTGATTATCTAGGCATGTTCTTGCTTTTAATTGAAGATTTAATGGTTGCAAACATTATTTCATTCCTAATTGACTTGGTCTCTTCTTAAGAAAGAGAGACTTAGTCTAGAAAAACTTGGCTAGCAAGGAATTGGATCAATCGAGAGATTGATAAACCCAATTAAAGGGTTGAATTTAGAGATAGTAAAACCTGACTTGAACTTATTATCAACTGCTTTGTTCAATACCCATTTGAACTTGAGAAAGCCAAATTGGCAAAATCACTCTATGACCGAGAGGTATTAAGTGGGTATTTGAGTGTTGATAGTTTTAATCCACCCTTACCAATAAAACAAGCTTTAAAGCTTACAACTCATTAAGCGAATACTAGGTGAAGGTCATATCCCTAGGCCTTTTTACCATTTGAAAAACAAACAAAAACAATTTGCTAGTTTTAATTCTTAGTTGTCATTCTTAGTTTAAAATAGATTTAAAAACAAACCAACTTTTGTGGAAGTTTAATCCGATATAATTCAAGATCATTCACTCGAATATATACTCCTAAGTCCCATTCATAGCTCCCTGTGGAAAATCGACCCTGACTCCTTGTTGGGTAATATTATTGTTCTGACTGTTTCACAACTCAAATAGAGGTGTGTCTTGGACGAGATCAATCGCGTAATACGTGGAACTGCAAGCAGACAAAAGATAAATCAAGTGGAAACTAACACCAAGGACAACAGTTTCGGTTGGTACCAGGTAGATCCCGGAGGGAACGCAGTCAACGGAAGCAAATAAATGTTTGTCACCAGATGTCATTTAATGAATTCCTATCGGTATTAAATATGCAACCATTGCAGATATTCTGGCATTCATGGCATGTTGTTACATATTCATCGATGCCCCCTTTATTGGAATTTAAGAGAGGCTTGATCCTAGGATTTTTTCCCCTAGGTATAGCTATATATAGTGGCTTCAACAACCATTGTAAGACATGAAAAATCTCTGGCGAAACTTATGCTACATTTTATTCTCAAGCTAAATAATACAACTTTATTTTCTGTCTAGTACTATTATTTTCTCTTTCTCCGGAAACCTTGTTCCCGGAACCAGGCGTGCCATTTCCTTCAATTTCAACGCTAAGTCTTACTTTAATTTAATTTATTTATCATCTTGGAATCAAATTAGTTCTCTTGTATATAAACCACGCAACAAATTCAATTGTACCATTTTGCGGGTAAACTGTTCTAAAGAAAATAAGAAATTGCTCATAAGATTTTCAAACCTGTTCTTACTGTTTTAATTAGTGGATTACTCATTGTGTGCGATGTTTAAGGAGATAAATATATCTCACGATCAAAGCGGTTAAAATGTTTTTAGGGTGTAGTAAAATCCTTGTTAAAAGACATATATAACGCGTACGAGACAGGAAAGACTATATCTTAAGTAGTACTTTTTCACTTAATTCCAAAATGTACTTAACTTGGAATTCTCCAACGTAATCCCTTCAATGGAAATTTCATTTAACTAGTTGTCCTAAATAAAAATTAAGCACTTATGAGTCTGCATTAAAGATAAATATGTTGGCCAAGTGAAGTTTGTTTTGATAATTGAAAAAGGAACTCAAGCATGAACCAGGTCCATGCGCATTGTACATAGACACGGGCAGATTCGGGCATAAGGGATTCACGTGAAGGAGACAAGCTCAAGCTGTTATATCTGATATCTCCTGATTGAAAAAGGTTGCATAATTGATAAGGAGAATGACTCCTTACTCAAACAAAATACTATCCAAGATAAGGGAGGAGTTAGAAGTTGAAGATAACTAGAACTCTTCCACCAAGGAAGAGTAGCATTAGAACTCTAGTTATTTCTTAATCTACTAACTCTATATATTGCAGGATATTCTTATTTTATAGGTACACACAAAAGTTGAAGTTAAACGTGAGTTGAGAGAAAAATAGCAAGGCCTTTTGCAAGAAATTCTTGTGTGATTCAAGTGTGTGAACCTGAAGCTATATGAACCAGATAGAAGAACCAGTTCCCAGTGTCTGTCTTTTGTTCTAGTTTCATTATAGTAGGTGGTTTTCAAATTGTACCTTTCAGCTTTATCTAGAAGCAATTGTATTAGGTACTTTGAGTATTAAAGTTAGAGTTAACTTGAAGTTGTCGCAACAGTTAGAGAATGGTTGCCACAATGGGATTAGAGTTAATCCTTAGGTTTACAAAGAGTTTTGTAAATGTTGTTTTGGCTCGGTGATTTAATGAAGTGTTGGGGAAAAATCCTACTGAGTAGTAGGTCGTTGTTTTTTCACCTTTAGCCGGGTGTTTTCCACGTAAAAATACTTGTGTTCTTTACTTTCCGCATTTCAACAGGAGTATAAGGAACAATTAGAATAACCAAGTTCTTCTACAGTTAGTGCATGCGAAAATTGGACACCACACAAATCATCCCCCCCCCCTCTTGTGTGGCATTGACGTATAAAACATCAATTGGTATCGGAGAGGGTTAACCTTAAGAAGGCTAACACCTTAGGAGAAGATCAATATGAGTGCACCACCTGGAAACTTGGAAGGGCAATCCACTGCAAGGCTACCACTCTTCAACGACCAGTACTACTCTTGGTGGAAAAATAGAATGATAGATCACATTATAGGAGAGGACTATGAGTTATGGGACATTGTCACTGATGGTCCGCTGGCTACCATGAACATAAATGCTGAAGTAATAGAGGTGACAAAGACAGAGCAGATTGCATCTGCTCAGGACTTGAAGAAATGGGAGAAGAATGCTAAAGCCAAGAAATGGCTTATTTGTGGACTTGGTCCAGATGAGTACAGCAGGATCCAAAGTTGTACCACTATTAAGGAGATTTGGGGCACCCTGCAAGTGGCTCATGAAGAAACACCTCAGGTGAATAATCCAGAAGAGCTCTACTGTATTCTCAATATGAGAACTTCACTATGAAGGAAGGAGAAACCATTCAAGAGATGTACACAAGGTTCACTACAATGACAAATCAACTAAAGTCTCTTGGAAGGATTATTCCTAAAGAAGATAGAGTCAAGAAAATATTGACAAGGGTTCTGCCTGTTAATTGGGAAGGAATCAAAGAATATTACCACCCTCCCACTAGATTAATTAATTGGAAATCTTATTGCGTATGAACTTAGGAGACAAACCATGAAAATAGATGTACCTAAGAAGGAAAGGAGCCTGGCATTCAGAATCACTGGAAGTTTTGATCTAGAAGATGATGAAATGGATATGGTTACCAAGGACTTCAAGAAGTACCTGAGGAGAGTAAAGGGTCCTTCAAGAAGTGGAAGATACAGTAAGTCAAAGGTTCCTAAAAAGAAAACCAATGATGGATGCAACAAGTATGGGAAGATTGATCACCACATCAAGAAATGTCCTCAATGGGAAATTGAATGGAAGAAGGAAAGAGCTGAACGAAGGAACAGGAAGAAGGAACAGATTCAACCCAAGAAAAGCAAAGGATCAACCAATGCTATGGTCGCTGCTTGGGGAGAAAGCTCAGATGATGATGATGTGTATGAACAAGCACTTACGGCCATTGGAGAATCTGATAAGGAAACTGAGGTAAGCGTAATTCATCTCAGAGACAAAATTAAATTTTTTTCTAAAGAAAGGTTATATGAGTTACTTCTAGAACAAATTGATGAATCTGAGGATTTAAACAATGAAAAGGAAAAATTGTCTAAAGAATGTGTGATTTTGAAGGCTAAGTGCAAAAACCTAGAATTCGGGTTAGTGAAACGATAAGTGAAAATACTATTTTGAAGAACCAGGTTCATGCACTTGACTCAACTATCCTAAATCTTAGATCTTAAAATCTAAAACTAAAATTAAGAACAGGTAAAAAGACAGCTGATCACACACATCTCACTCTAGAAGAAAATGTAGGAAAAATGAAATATGAGTTATATAAAAAGGATGAGCAGGTAAGAATCCTAAAGGAGGATTTAAGGAAGGTCAAGCATGAGCTAGACAGAACTTGTAATAAGAACAGGTCTTCCGATGCACTTTCATGGCTACAGGAACATCATAATAGCAACAAAAGAGGACTTGGCACCTAAATGGATCCCATAAGCAAGTACCCCACACTTCCTAAGAACAAGATTTGCACACACTGTGGTACAACATCTACTATAAAAGTGAATGCACTGCAAAATAAAAGGAAAGTCAAAAGAACAAAGAATTTGTTCAAGGGAAGAATAGGCTATCAAGTTGAGCTAAAAAGAATTTAATTCATCCTTTAGCCTATATAAAGAGAACCAAGCTAATTTGGGTTCCTAAGACTAACCCCTGATTTCTTTTTGCAGGTCCAAGTGAAGGGGAGTAGCCAAATATGGTACATGGATAGTGGCTGCTCAAAGCACATGACAGGAAACAAAAACCAGTTCCTACTTGAGGACCTTAAAGGAGGTAATGCTCGTTTGGAAATGGGAAGAACTGTGAGATCATTGGGGTCAGAAAGGTAGGTAAAACTGATTCTCATTCAATCGAGAACATCTACTTAATAGATGGACTAAAGTACGGTCTAATAAGTGTATCACAATTGTGTGATATAGTTAACATGGTAGCATTCAGATCTACCAAATGCTTTGTGATTAATCTTACCACCGACAAGATAGTTTTGTAGGGAAAAAGAGTGAACAACATATATGTTGTCCATCTGTCCACACTTTCAAAAAATGAACTCACTTGATTAAGTGTGTTGGATAATGATCTCCTCATTTGGTAAAAGATACTTGGACATGCCAGTCTAATTCAACTAACAAACTAGTCTCCAAGGACTTGGTGATAAGACTGCCTAAGTTCAAGGAAGATAAGGTTTTTGAGGCTTGTGCAAAGGGGAAGCGTGTAAGATCCTCTTTTAAAAGCAAGAAAGTGGTAACCACCACCAGAACGATGGAACTGGTCCATATGGATCTTTGTGGACCAATGAGAACATTAAGCAGAGGTGGTAAGAGATATGTGATGGTGTTTGTTGATGTTTACTCTAGGTTTACTTGGACATTGTTTTTAACATCTAAATATGAAGCATTTGACATGTTCACTTCGTTTGTTAGAAAAATTCAGAAATAACTAGGTAATCAACTTGCATCAATTAAGTCTGATCATGGTACTGAATTTGAGAATGCTAAATTTGCTTAATTTTGTGATGAGAATGGCATAGATCATAATTTTTCTACTCCTAGGACTCCACAACAAAATGTAGTAGTTGAAAGAAAGAATAGGATACTTGAAGATATGGCTAGCACTATGCTTCTTTCTAGTAAACTACCCCATAGTTTCTGGGCAGAAGCTGTGAACATTGCATGTTACATCATAAATAGGTGCATGAGTAGACCTCTTGTAGAGAAGACTCCCTATGAGTTACTTAACGGGAGAAATCCAAACATATCTCATCTTAACGCATTTGGATGCAAGTGCTTTGTGCACAATAATGGTAAAGACTCCCTAGGTAAGTTTGATCCTAGAAGGGATGAGGGAGTATTCTTGGGATATTCTTCACATAGTAAAGCTTATAAGATTTATAACAAAAGAACTATGTGTGTAGAAGAAAGTGTACATGTGGTGTTTGATGAAACTAACATTCTTTCTGAGAGGCAAGAACATGAAGATGAAGCAATTATGCTGGTAAGAAACCCAAATGAAACCACAGCCCAGACTGAAGTTGCACCAGAGGAAGGAATAGGTGATGGAACAGGTCCTTCCACCTAGGGCAACATGACAGTGGGAACAGAACAAAGAGGAAGTGATCCTAAAGCCTCGAGGGAACTTGTCCATGAACATATTCCTCAGCAACAAATAATTGAAGGAACATCTAGAGGAAACCAGCTGGTTGTGAACGTTACAAGTATCAAAGTTCTCCTCCCATTGAGAACATAATTACTGATCCAACCTCTGGAATCAAAACTATATATTCATTGAAGAATCTTTGCGCTTTTGATGCTTTTGATCTCTTATTGAACCTAAAAATGTTGTTGAGGATTTGCAGGATACAGACTAGGTGAATGCAATGCAAGATGAACTCAACCAATTTGAGAGAAGTCAAGTTTGGCATCTGGTACCAAGACTCAATGATAGATCAGTAGTTAGCACAAAATGGGTCTTCAGAACCAAACTTGATGAAGATGGAACAGTTACAAGGAACAAGGCAAGGTTGGTGGTTCAATGATATAGCCAAGAGGAAAGCATAGACTATGATGAAACCTTTGCTCTAGTTGCAAGACTGGAAGAAATTAGACTCCTCATAGCCTTTGCTGCTTACATGGAATTCACTCTCCATAAACTGTATGTCAAGAGTGCCTTCCTCAATGGTTATCTAAAGGAAGAATTGTTTGTCAAGCACCCTACAGGTTTCAAAAGCAAGGAATGTCCTGATCATGTGTACAAACTTGATAAGGCACTTTATGGACTCAAGCAAGCTCCAAGAGTATGGTATGAAATATTATCAAAATTCCTGCTTGAGCATGGCTACAAGAGAGGTAAAATTGACAGTACTTTATTCTTGAAATAAAAAGGTAAGGATTGGTAGTTCATATATATGTTGATGATATAATCTTTGGAGCAACTACTTATAAGTTAAGTAAAGAATTTGCTAAACTGATGGGGAGTGAATTTGAAATGAGCATAATGGGTGAGCTTAATTTCTTTTTGGGGCTTACAAATTAAATAAAATTCAAATGGAACTATGATCAATCAGCAGAAGTTGTAAAAGAGTTGCTTAAAAGGTTCAAAATGGAAGATTCCAAAGAAATTGACACTCATGTTCCAACAACCACAAATTGGATGTAGATGAACCTGGTTCATCTGTTGATTAGAAGTTGTATAGGGAAATTATTGACTATTTGTTATATCTTACTGGTAGCAGACCTGACATTGTTTTTAGTGTAGGCATTTGTGCTAGATTTCAGGCAAATCCAAAGGAGTCTCGCTTAACTGCTGTCAAGAGGATCTTGAGATACCTAAAAGGCACCCTGACTATCACGACCCAAAACCAACTTGGTCATGATGGCGCCTATCGTGGAATAAGGCAAGCCAACACATTCCCAAACAATTCGATATTTCATAAAAATTTAGATAATAGCCTTTTTCAAAATATGCGTAAAAGAGATAAACCCAAACCAAAATAATGCGAAAAATAAACCCCAACATCGGGTGTCGCTAAGGCATGAGCCAATACTACAACTGTTCTGAAATATAACAAGACATCATAATCTGAGTATACCCAAAATACACTAAAAGGAAGATAAGGAAGGATAAAGGTGGGACTGCGATCGCCAGGTAGCTACCTCGCTATCTCCGATGAAAATCTGCGACTGGAATAGTCAACAGCCACTACCGTGACCTGAGATACCTGAATCTGCACACAAGGTGCAGGGGGTAACGTGAGTACACCAACTCAGTAAGAAACAAGCCCAAACTATGGACTGATAGGCAGTGATGGACCAAACCTCAACAGATAACAAAATTAAATTGTACAGTAAAGTAGACATGCTTTCCATTCAAGTATTCAGCTCAGAAAGCAAGGTAAATGCAAATCTGACCAACGTGAAGTAATAAGCTTAGAATATCTCTAAGTTCCAATGCACAGAATGCATGAAAATGTACCATGTGCCTCCACTCTCAAGTTCTCAAGCAATCGGCACTGTATATGTCCACCCCGCCTAGGGAAGATCTATCTCGGAATATATACACATCGCCGACAACAGCCGCTCAGTACTGAGGAAGGCCATTCCAGCCCTACGGAGAAGATCCATCTCCAAGTAATAATACTTCGGACAAGATCCACCCTCAAAGTATCATATGCGCTCATTGAGGGTGTGTTATAGACTCCGGAAGGGCTCCTACAGCCCAAGCGCTATCACAATCATCAACATAACCATTGTGGCGTGCATCCCATTCCCATATTTGTCACTCATAATCAGGATCTCGGCCTCACTCAGTCATCACTCTCCAGTACCACACACGGGGGCTCACATTGCCATGAAACTAGCCCGAAACAATGATATGATGTGCCAAATAATAATATCTGAGACTGAGACATGATATGATATGCATGAATAAGATTGAGTACGGAATATCAATGAAACTAATGAGATGACAACAGGAAACGACCACTCGGGTCTCAACAGTATAGGCATGAAGCCCTAACAGGATATCTAGCATGATTTATAGCACATTTACTTAATCACATGATAGAAACACGGATATCAGCAAGAAAGAGTCACTAAGTGATGCCATGGAATGAACCAGTCCCCAATTCTGACGGTGCACGCCCGCACGCCCGTCACTTGGCATGTGTGTCACCTCAATACTAATCACATAGCACATAGCTCGGGGTTTCGGACTCTCAGAATCAAGTTTGGAAGCGTTACTTACCTCAATCAAGCCAAAATCCTACTCCGCGACGATCTTGCCTCTCGACTCGGCATCTAAATGTCCCAAATCTAACCAAAAGCAATACAATGCAATCAATATGGGCCAAGAAAACAATATCACACGAAAAACTATATATTTCAACCAAAATCCCAAAATTCACCCAATTCCGGCCCTCAGGCCCACGTCTCGAAATCCGACAAAAATCAAAAAACTATGAACCCATTCACTAACGAGTCTACCCATACTAATTTCACCAAATATTCGACCTCATTTGGTCCCTCAAATCCCCAAATTACTCTCTCAAGTAATCTTCCATTTTTCCTCCAATTTTTCACCCTAATTCCCAATTTAGATGATAGAAATCAAGATACAATCATGGAATTTAACCAAAATCAAGTGAGGAACACTTATCCCAATCAACTCCGTGAAAATGCCTTCAAAAATCACCCAAACCCGTGGTCTCTAGCTCAAAATATGAAAAATGGGTTCAAACCCTCGATTTTGAATATAACACTATAACACTACCTGCCCGCGATCGCGAAGCACAAACAGGCAGCCCCACATTCTAACCCTATGCGGACGTGACCAGCTCCACACGATCGCGGATCACTTCCTTTCAAACCTACATGATCGCATCCTTCCTCAGGCGATCGTAGAGCCATTATCTCACCTCTTCATCAGCTCGAATCCTCCTACGCGAACGCGTCCTCATCCACGCGATCGCGATGCATAACTTAATTCACTTACGCGATTGCGTCCCATACACTGTGACCGCGAAGAAAAAAAATCACCTCTGCGCCACATAAGCCTATGCGATCGCGGACCTACCCACGCGATCGTGTATAAGGAAACCAGAAAAATACACCAGCAGGCATCAGCTATAATGCAAAGTCCAAAAGCGATCTGTTAACCTCCAGAAACTCATCTAAGGCTCCCTGGGACCTCAACCAAGCATACCATCAAGTCCTACAACATCATAAGAACTTAGTCACACCTTTGAATCACTTAAAACAGCATCAAAACACCAAAATACCCTTGGACTCAAGCCTAAGAACTTCTAAACTTTCAAAATTCCACAAATGACGTTGAAACCTATCAAATCACCTCCGAATGACCTGAAATTTTGCACAGACGTCAAAAATGACACCACGAACCTACTCCAACTTTCGGAATTCCATTCCGACTCTGATATCTAATTTTTCCATTGCCGACCAAAATCGTCGAATTTCTAACTTTCCCCAATTCAAGCCTAATTCTACCACGGGCCTCCAAAATACATTCCGGACGCGCTCCTAAGTCCAAAGTAACCTAATGGAGCTATTTGAACCATAAAACCCCCAATCCGAGCTCTTTTACTCATAAGTCAACATCAAGTTGACTTTTCCAACTTAATCTTCTAAGATACAAACTAAGTGTCTCATTCCACTACAAAACCATTCCAGACGTGAACCAATAAACCCGATACAACATAATAAAGTTGAACAATACACAAAGAAGCATAAATGGAGAAAACGGGGCTCTAACTCTCAGAACGATCGGCTGGGTCGTTACATCCTCCCCCTCTTAAACAAACGTTCGTCCTCGAACGAGTCTAGAAACATACCTGGAGCCTGAAATAGGTGTGGATATCTCCTTCGCATCTCCTTCTTGATCTCCCAGGTGGCCTCCTCCACAGGCTGCTCTCTCCACTGTACCTTTACTGAAGCTATGTCCTTTAACCTCAACCTTCAAACTTGCCGATCCAAAATAGTCGCCGGCTCCACATCATAAGTCATATCACCCTCCAACTGAACCGAGATGAAGTCCAATACATGGGACGGATCGCCAACATACTTCCAAAACATGGAAACATGAAATACCGGAGGCACACTCGACAAGCTGGGTGGCAAAGCAAGCCTATAAGCCACCTCCCCTATCCTCTAAAGCACCTCAAAAGGCCCAATGAACCGGGGGCTCAACTTGACCCTCTTACCAAACCTCATAACACCCTTCATGGGTGATACCTTCAGTAAAACCTTCTCCCCAGCCATAAAAGACACATCACTGACCTTCATGTCCTCATAGATCTTCTGCCTAGACTGCATCGTGCGAAGCCGCTCTTGAATCAATTTCACCTTATATAAATCATCCTGCACCAAATCTGTACCCAAGAGTCTAGCCTCACCCGGCTCAAACCAACCAACTGGAGATCTACACCTCCTCTCATATAAAGCCTCGTACAGAGCCATCTAAATACTCGACTTATAACTGTTGTATGCAAACTCCGCGGGTGGTAGAAACTGGTCCCATAAACCCCCAAAATTAATGACACAAGCGCGCAACATGCCCTCCAATATTTGAATAGTGCACTCGGACTGCCCGTCAGTCTGAGGGTGAAAAGTTGTGCTCAACTCAACCTGAGTACCCAACTCCCGCTGCACGGCCCTGCAGAACTGTGATGTGAACTAAGTACCTCTATCAGAAATGATGGAAACTGGGACACCATGCAGACGAACAATCTCTCGAATATAAATCTCAGCTAACCGCTCCGAAGTGTAAGTAGTACCAACAGGAATGAAGTGCGCGGACTTGGTCATCCGATCCACAATAACCCATATAGCATACAAATTCCTCGAAGTCCGTCGGAGTCCAACTACAAAGTCCATGGTGATCTACTCCCACTTCCACTACGGAATATCTAATCTCTGAAGCAAGCCAACCGGTCTCTGATGCTCATACCTAACCTTCTGACAGTTGAGACACCGAGCTATAGATCCGACTATATCCTTCTTCATCCGCCTGCACTAATAGTGTTGTCTCAAATCTTGGTACATCTTCATGGCACCCGGATGGATGGAATACTGCGAGCTATGGGCCTCCTCAAGAATCAACTCCTGAAGCCCATCTATATTAGGTACACATATCCATCCCTACATCTTCATCACACCATCATGACCAATAGTCACATCCCTAGCATCGTCTCTCATCCATAGCACCCCTAGCATCATAAAAATTTAGATAATAACGTTTTTCAAAACAGAAATATGCGTAAAAGAGATAAACTCAAACCAAAATAATGCGTATAATAAACCCTAACATCGGGTGTCACCAAGTCATGAGCCAATACTACAACTGCTCTGAAATATAACAAGACATCATAGTCTGGTATAGCCAAAATACACTAAAAGAAAGATAAGGAAGGAAAAAGGCGGGACTGTGATCGCCAGGCAGTTACCTCGCTATCTCCGATGAAAATCCGCGACTGGAATAGTCAACAGCTGCTACCGTGACCTGAGATACCTGAATCTGCACACAAGGTGCAGGGGGTAACGTGAGTACACCAACTCAGTAAGTAACAAGCCCAAACTATGGACTGATAGGCAGTGACAGACCAAACCTCAACAGATAACAAAATTAAATTGTACAGTAAAGTTGACATGATTTCCATTCAAGTATTCAGCTCAGGAAGCAAGGTAAATGCAAATATGACCAAGGTGAAGTAATAAGCTCAGCATATATCTAAGTTCCAATGCACGGAATGCATGAAAATGTACCATGTGCCTCCACTCTCAAGTGCTCAAGCACTCTATACTGTATATGGCCACCCGGTCAGGGAAGATCCATCCCAGAATATATACACATCACCGACAATAGTCGCTCAGTACCGAGGAAGGCTATTCCAGCCATACGGAGAAGATCCATCTCCAGGTAATAATACTTCGGACAATATCCATGCCCATGGAAGATCCATCCCTCAAAATATCATATGCGCTCACTAAGGGTGTGTTACAGACTCCGGAGGGGCTCCTATAGCCCAAGAGCTATCACAATCATCAACATAACCACTGCGGCGTGCATCCCAATCCCATATTTGTCACTCACAATCAGGCTCTCGGCCTCACTAAGTCATCACTCTCCAGTACCACACACGGGGGCTCACAATGCCATGAAACTAGCCCGAAACAATGAACCAGACCCCAATTCTCACGGTGCACGCCCGCACGCCCGTCACTTGGCATGTGTGTCACCTCAATCCTAATCACATAGCACATAGCTCGAGGTTTCGAACCCTCATAACCAAGTTTGAAAGCGTTACTTACCTCAATCAAGACAAAATCCTACTCCATGACGACCTTGCCTCTCGACTCAGCCTCCAAACGTCCCGAATCTAACCAAAAGCAATACAATGCAATACAGGCCAAGGAAATAATTCCACACCAAAAACTATCAATTTCAACAAAAATCCCGAAATTCACGCAATTTCGACCCCCGGGCTCACGTCTCGAAATCCAACAAAAATCAAAAAACTAGAAAACACATTAACTCACGCGTCTACCCATACTAATTTCACCAAAATCCGACCTCATTTGGTCCCTCAAATCCCCAAATTACTCTCTCAAGAACTCTTCCATTTTTCCTCCAATTTTTCACCCCAATTCCCAATTTAGATGATAGAAATCAAGATACAATCATGGAATTTAACCAAAAATCAAGTGAGGAACACTTACCCCAATCAACTCCCTGAAAATGCCTTCACAAATCACCCAAATCTATGGTCTCTAGCTCAAAATATGAAAAATGGGTTCAAACCCTCGATTTTGAATATAACACTGCCTGCCCAAATTTCCTTCATCGCGATTGCGGAATGAGCCTCGCGATCGCGAAGCACAAATAGGAAGCCCCACATTTTAACCCTACACAAACGCGCCAAGATCCACGCGATCACGGATCACTGTCTTTCAAACCTACGCAATCGCATCCTTCCTCACGCGATCGTGTAGAGCAATTATCTCACCTCCTCATCAGCTCGAATCCTCCTACGCGAACGTAGCCTCAGCCATTAGATCGTGATGCACAAATTAATTCACTTATGTGATTGCGTCCCATACACTGCGACCGCGAAGAACAAAAATCACTTCTGCCCCACATAAGCCTACACGATCGCGGATCTACTCACGCAATCGCGTATAAAGAAACTAGAAAAAATACACCAGCAGGCATCAGCTATAATGCAAAGTCCAAAATTGATCTGTTAACCTCCCGAAACTCACCCGAGGCCCCCACAGGACCTCAACCAAGCATACCATCAAGTCCCACAACATCATACGAACTTAGTTGCACCTTCGATTCACTCAAAACAATATCAAAATACCAAATTACCCTCGGATTCAAGCTTAAAAACTTCTAAACTTTCAAATTTCACAAACGACGCTGAAACCTATCAAATTACCGCCGAGTGACCTAAAATTTTGCATACACGTCAAAAATGACACCACGAACCTACTCCAACTTCCAGAATTCCATTCGAACCCCGATATCTAATTTTTTCATTGTCGACCAAAATCGACGAATTTCTAAGTTTCGCCAATTCAAGCCTAATTCTACCACGGGCCTCCAAAATACATTTCGGACGTGCTCCGAAGTCCAAAATCACCTAATGGAGCTATTCGACCCATAAAACCCCCAATCTGAGCTCTTTTACTCATAAGTCAACATCCGATTGACTTTTCCAACTTAACCTTCTAAGATAGAGACTAAGTGTCTCATTCCATTCCAAAACCATTCAAGACCCGAACCAACCAACCCGATACAACATAATAAAGTTGAACAATACATAAATAAGCAGAAATGGGGGAAACGGGGCTACAACTCTTGGAACGACCGGTCGGGTCGTTACACTAACCTTTGTCTATGATCGAAAAGGTAGTAATTTCAATCTAGTGGGATATGTTAATGTTGATTATGCAGGTTTTCTTGTGGATAGAAATATCACCTCAGGTATGGAACACTTTCTTGGCTCATGTCTTGTGTCTTGGGCTAACAAAAAGCAAAATTATTTGGCCTTATCTACTGTTGAAGCCGAGTATGTTGTTGCTGCCTTATGTTGTGCTTAATTGTTGTGAATCAAACAACAATTAATAGACTTTGGGATTGATGTAAGTTGTATATCCATATTTTGTGATAACACTAGTACAATTAGTATGACCAAGAACCCGGTTCATCACAAAAGGACTAAACACATAGATGTGAGGCATCACTTTTTGAGGGACAACTATGAAAAGGGTTTGATTATTGTGGAGTTTTGTGCTACTAACAAGCAAATAGATGACATTTTCACAAAATCTCTAAGTAGAGATCACTTAGAATTATGGATGATTAAGATCACCTAAAAGGACCGGTTCAAATTCATAATAAAAAACATTTGGTTAGAAAATCTGTAAATTATGTACATGATTAGATTAGATTTTGCTCAGTCTCATACTTTCATCAGTATGCTCTTGTCCCATGTGCTAAAATGGCTCATTAATCTCTAATTATACTATCTCTATTTTCTTGGAAAATTTAGAGTTACACAAGAGAATTCAGTGAAGAATTTGGTTCATCAAGATTACTTGGTACGTATTCTCCACTTTGCATAATTTGGGATAACTATATTTGGATCATGATTAAGAGGAGATTCTCATTTAATCCTAAACCCTTTTGAACCTATCAGTTATGAAATGAACCAGTTTCGTTCAAAAAGGAGTCCAAAACTACATTAAGTGCCTAAATTCTAGGGACACTCTTCAACGTCTTTTCAAATTGACTTCCACTTTGATTAGACTTCTGAAAAGGATGTCGTTACCCACTTGAACCCCTTGACTTCAAATTCATTAGGCTTTACTTGTTTCTTAACTTCTAAATTTTCAAGAAGTCAAAATTCTCTCCATATTCTATCATCTTCCTAACACACACTAACTCATCCTCTATCATACCCAAACACATAAATGGCAAACCTCTCTAAAAATCCCTCATCACCACCCAAAGAATCCACATCCACACCTTCAACCACACCTCAGTCTAAGAAAGGAAGATTCAAGATGCTTTCTCGCAAGACTGTGGTTGGGAGTGAATTATCCAAGAAATTAGATGAACAATTAAAGGAAAGCCAAGCCCAGGAACCCCAAAAATCTAAAGAATCATTCAAGTCTGCTACTGAGGGGGAAGAAATTGTTTCTTCTGAAATAGAACAGGTAACTTCTGGCCCAAATATTACTACTGAAATCATCTCTGAGGTTGTTGAAAATTTGGAGAATAGATTCATTCTGGTAGGAACTGTGGTTGGGGTTGGGACTACTGATTCTATAAAACAGGTGGTAAGGATAAAATAATTAAAAAAAAAGAGTGAGGGTGTTCAATGTATTGTGAGGGGTATGGGAAAAGGAGTGGTTGAAGGTTCACCCACTCCTGCTAGTCTGACTGAAGAAATAGGAGCCATGGTAGTTTGGAGTGACCAATCTGCTGGAGAAGAAGAAAGTGTAAAAGAAAAAGGGGGAAGTAGGTCTGGAGAAGTTGCTGAAAGGTTGGTTCAATTAGGGAAGGATGTTCAAGAACCTGTTCCATTTGATCAGAAAACCCTCGCAGACCTACTGGAAAGGGTGACTGACAGTTACAATCCCAAAAAGAAAGGATTTTCGGAGTCAATGTTCCTGGCACTGCTAGGGAAAACAAGAAGAGAAAGTCTGCCTCTTTTCTTTTTGTGGAGATTCCTCCTACAAGAGGAAGAGCTACAAGGAGCCAGAAAAGGCATAGTGAGGCTGAACTGGAAAAGGCCTTAGAAGAAAGTAAGAGAAAAGTTGTTGCTAAAGGAAAAAAGAAGGTGGTTGAGCCTGCTAAAGCTGTTAAAATTGAAGACATGGACCTGGTCTTTCGGGATGAAGAGGAGACAGAAGAAATAGAGGCCGTGACTCCAAAGGCAAAGAAAGCCAAGACTTCCTCAAAGAAGTCTGTTTCAAAAACTAAGTTTGTGGATCCATCTACTTTGGAAAAAAAAACCATGTCTGCATTGAAACCAAGAAAAGTGACAATAGTGGAAGAAGAGGAATTGAGTGAAGAAAAGGAATGGAGTGAAGAAGAAGAAGAAGAAGAAGAAGAAGAAGAAGAAGAAGAAGAAGAAGAAGAAGAAGAAGAAGAAGAAGAAGAGGAAGAAGAAGAATTTGATGCTCATAAGGATGAGATGGTTAAGTTTGGGAAGAGACCATCTTGATAGGTAGACTCCTCAGGGACTTGGAGGAGGAAGTTATGGTAATGCTGCTGTAGAAATTACAATTACAAGGATAGAAGGACATGGTTCTTCAGATGAATGGAAAGCTGGCCAAAACTGAGATTGTGGAGTTCATGACAAATTGTGAGATCAAAGATGGTAGGGTCACTAGTGTGGTAAAGGGGGTGATAGTGAGCTTTGATACTAAAGAATTGGGAGAGATCTTAGGTGTACGTACTAAAGGGTAGAATGATTATAAGAAGCTCAAATGGCCAAGTCTAGAGAATCTCCCTACTGCCCCTGCCATTACAATAAAGTTAGGTGACAATAATGAAGCTCTTGAGCCCAAGGCTATTTACAAAAGTGAGATAAAGTCATCCCACAAAGTGCTATTCGAGTTTGTGAACAAAGTTGTACTGCCTAGGTAGGAAAGGAGGTACATTGCTCCATTCATGGACCTGGTCCTTATGGAATATTTGGATAGTGGAAGGCAAATCAATTGGCATGGATTCATTATCCAGCTTCTTGATAGAGGTCTGAATGGCACCAAAACTCATGTCATACCCTATGGCTTAATTCTCACGGTTGTACTTGTACACTTCAGGGTACCCATCAAGAAATGGGAAGTTGGTACAAGCAAAGATCATTTTGGAGCAAACACTCTAACTGCTTGTGACTATGAGGTCCAAACCACTCCCAAAGAACCTGGTTCATCCAAAAAGGTACCAGTGAATAGCAAAGTGCAAGCTTTGGTGCAAGAAAGTAGGGCTAAGGATGCTGGAATTGATAGGCTGAAGAAGAGGTTGACAGAAGTGGAGACTGAGAGAGATGCTCTCAGAGCTGAGCTAGCAAAAGAAAAGGAAAAGAATGATGGTATTATTCATGAAATGCTGAAACTGCTTCAAGCCAAAAACCAATAACCTGGTCCTTCCCATCCTTAAGCCTTCTAGCCTAGTTAGACCAACCATTGACCCAGATGGGATTTTTTTGTTTCTTTTGCTCATGACCTAGTGTTTTTATTTCTTCTTATGCTTTGTGTTAAGGTCTTATCAATCAATGAATGTCACTGCTTTTTGCTCTAATTGTTTGTTGATATTTTTTAGATGGATAATATTCGTAGATTGATCGATGATGATTGAATCCATGATTGCACTTGAAGTAGCCCCAGTGGCCATGAGTAATTTCTATTAAAATCTGGTTATCTAACATTATTATGCAACTTTTCGATGATGCCAAAAGGGGGAATTAGGTTGTGCTTTTACTTTGGACAGTAATGTTTAAAAAGGTAAGATGTTCTAACATTGTGTTGATGTTGAGCTGAGTTGAAACAGGGCATATGCTTATGAAAAGCTCAGAGTTTGTCATCATCAAAAAGGGGAAATTTTTTGGCCCAAGTGAAGTTTGTTTTGATGATTGACAAAGGAACTCAAGCATGAACCAAGTCCATACACAGTGTACATAGACACATGCAGATTCGAGCATAAGGAATGCACGTGAAGGAGATAAGATCAAACTGTTCTATCTGATATCTCTTGATCAAAAACATAATTGATAAGAAGAAGGACTCCTTACTCAAAGAGAACACTATCCAAGATAAGGAAGGAGTTAGAAATTGAACATAACTAGAACTCTTCCACCAAGGAAGAGTAGCATTAGAACTCTAGTTATTTCTTAATCTACTAACCTATATATTGTAGGATGTTCTCATTTACAGGTATGCACAAAATCTGAAGTTAAATGTGAGTTGAGAGCAAAATAGCAAGGCATTTTGCAAGCAATTCTTGTGTGATTCAAGTGTGCGAACCTGAAGCTACATGAACTAAATAGATGAATCAGTTCTCAGTGTCTGTCTTTTATTCTAGTTTCATTGTAGTAGGTGGTTTCAAATTGTACCTTTCAGCTTTATCTAGAAGCAATTGTATTAGGTACTCTGAGTATTCAAGTTAGAGTTAACTTGAAGTTGTGGCAACAGTTAGAGGCTGGTTGTCATAATGGGATTAGAGTTAATCCTTAGGTTTACAAAGAGTTTTGTAAATGTTATTTTGGCTCAGTGATTTAGTGAAGTGTTGGAGAAAAATACTACAGAGTAGTAGGTCGTATTTTTCACCTTTTGAGCAAGGTTTCACGTAAGAATATTTGTGTTCTTTACTTTCCACATTTATTATTTCCGCAACAATAGTATAAGGAATAATTAGAAGAACCATGTCCTTTTATAATCAGCGCACGCGAAAATTTGACACCACACAAATCACCCAAAATTACTTATTTGCTAATTATTTCGTACTTGACAATTCAAGACTCCTTTATTAAATTTAATACTAACACACTCTCTCAAGTCCACTTTAATTTTTTTTTTTTTTTTGGCTATTTTCACATACATTAAAGCATCCACCTTATAATATTAATTAACAGCGAAATTGACGATATTAACCTTAATTTACTCATATGAAAATATAATAAATATTATTGGTTCTTTATTTCAAGGACAACTTTGAAAAAAAGAAGTTAATTCCTTTTTGAGATCTAAAAAAAAAAATATTGCAGACTACAAAAAGACAAAAAATTTAATTAAAGTAGAGCGAAGAAAGTACTTATGACTAAAATTAAGAAAAATAATCAAAACCGCGTTGCATAGTGAGTCTAACAACTTGGCTTTTTCATGTCAGGTCAATTTAATCATTAATTAACCTATGTATATGTAGCCAATCATACATTAAATATTGCGTTTCTTTGCAAAAATAGCCAAAGCAAATGTGTGGCTTCTTGTGTGCCAACGAGAGTCTCCATCACAAATCGTAACAGCCAAATTCCTATTGTATTTTTGTCACATCCCATATACATACAAATTATAACAAAATAATGAGACGGACCACTGAATTTAGTTCTATCCAACAGGTAACTCAAGAAATAAATGACTTGGCGGCTTCACCGCCAAAGTAATGAACATTAAGAAGAAGAAGAAACCTTTACTAAAATTATTTTTTGTTTTTCAACTCATATTCGGGTATTTGCATTGGACCCTGAATTAATCGAAATAAACACCACGTAAGACTTATTAATGAGGAAGACCCTCTCTATTAGGATTTTTTCATATTCAGAATTCGAACATGAATGGTATGAAGGTTTTCCAATTTTTTCATATTTGATTGGCTTAAATGTTTTGGAAAATATTTTTCTCATGAACTCATTTTTCTCCAATTGGAGAAAAAACTTTCTCTATCAAGAGAAGAGAAAATATTTTTCAAAACTCCTTCTCAACCTTCCTCACCATATTCACTATCCCCACCAACCCACCCCCACATCCCAACATCCAACCCCACCCCACCCCAATCCAACCCAACCCCTCGCCCCACCCCCACTTACCCATCCCACCCCAACCCCACCTTAAATAAAAGTATTATTAATAGTATTTTTTTTCATGTTATAGATAGTTTTTTTTTTCATTTCAACAAATGAGTTTTTTTTTTATGATATAAAAAAATAGTTTTTTCATTTTAACCAAAAATATATTTTCTTTTCATGTGCAAAAAGTATTTTTTTCATTTCAACAAAATGAATACTTTTCTCATGATGTAGAAAAAGTATTTTCTTTTATTTCAATAAAATGAGTACCTTTATTTCCATGTTGTAGAAAGAGTACTTTCCTTTTCAACCAAAAAAAGAGTATTTTCTTTTTAGTTATGGAGCACACAAATTTCAATGTTATTTTTGCTTTAAAAAGTAAAGCAACAGATTAGTTCCTTTGGGTTTGTGTGAATTTTTAGAAACTTGGGGAAGGGGGATGGGGGATTGAGGAAAGTAGCATAAAAAAATTTTACTAAAAAATTATTTTCTACTCTCTAACCAAACACTAGAAAATATTTTCCGGAAAAAGTTTTCCACTCACCAACCAAACAAGGAAAAATAAGTGATAAAACCACTCATTTTTCATGAAAATAAAAATATTTTCCATAGAAAACATTTCCTTTTGTACCAAACACACCCTAAGAGTAAAAGGATCTTATTCATCGTACCACACATCATAGTTGTTTTCTAAAATTTTCTTAAACCTATCTTATTATGGTGCTATATTCTGAGACCTAGCTCTCCCTTTTTGTATAATGTAAGAGAAATTGTGTACAACACGATCAACTTTAAAGTATACGTATATGTTATATTGATCATAAATTCAACGTGAATAATTAAACATATGTCACGTACAGACAGTGATTCATTAGTAGACAAAGGCAATTAGTATCAAACTTTACAAATTTACATTGAGCGCCCTGTTTGTTCGAGAGAGAAAAAAAGAATAGCTTCTCCAACATTTATTTCTAGTGTACTTTCTTTGAAAAGTAATGTCAAAAATGAAGTGTTATCTGATGCATGAAAAATTAAATAAACGTTGAATGTATATCTAAATTTGTGTAGTACTTACAACTTTTTCTAACTGTATACTTTAATAGTGTGCCTTTTGGAAACAAACAGATACTTCTAACAATGTTGTGCAAGTACTTTGCAAGGTACTTGGTGCAATTATTTTACAAATCTTTTGTTTTTTATTATTCTACAAATCTTTACGCCTTGATTATATTAATTTTGTGTTTCAAAATTGTGCCCAAATTTTAAGCTCTAGCCTCATGAACACCGAATTTAAATTTTTTTTTCCGGACATAACTTTTTGAGTAAAAAAAATGAAAAAGAGGGCTATTTCTCGTGTGCATCACACCCTCAAATAAAACCTAATTCAAATGCAGTGAAGTTTTTTACATGTTAAATAGAGAGCAAAAAGAACTGGCCAAATGTTATATAGATGTCAATAGATGTAACTAATAGTATCTGTTTTTTTAATAGAATCATGAAAATTACTTTCAATATAAGTAATTATTGGTGGTGACAGCAACGGTGGTGGCTGCTAGTAGTGATTGTACGGCCAAATTAAACGAGTAATATAAGACAATTTTATCAACGATCTAAATGAACCAAATTATTTCAAATGAATAAGTGTTGCCGTGAAATGAAAGGAAAAAAAAAGACACTTAATAATTAGGAATTGAGGTCTAAACGACAAATAAGTGAAAGCAAATAATGCTGCTTAATTTTATTTGTAAAAATTATGTGAAGTATAATTGGTAGAAATTGCACGGGCGCCCTATTTGGTCGCCCTCATTTAACATATATCCTAATTTTTATAATTTCAGGCGCCGCCTTCCTGATACTTGTGCAAAACTTCAGCTTATTTAGTGTTGAACTTTTTACAAATGAACTAAATAACTTCAGCATCTTCTACTGAAGTTTTTGAAAAAGCTTTATGACAAAACTAATTAATCCAGGACAAAACTTCAGCATATTGGGTGCTGAAGTTTTTACAACTAAACTAAATAACTTCAGCATCTTCTGCTGATATTTTTGAAAAAGTTTTATGACAAAACTAATTAATCCAGGACAAAACTTCAGCGTATTGGGTGCTGAAGTTTTTACAACTAAATTAAATAACTTCAGTATCTTCTGCTGAAGTTTTTCGAAAAGCTTTTTATGAGAAACTATTGAATCCAGGACAAAACTTCAGCATATTGAGTATTGAAGTTTTTACAACTAAACTAAATTACTTCAGCATCTTCGTTGAAGTTTTTGAAAAAACTTTATGACAAAACTAATTAATCCAGGACAAAACTCCAGCATATTGGGTGCTGAAGTTTTTACAACTAAACTAAATTACTTCAGCATCTTCTGCTGAAGTTTTTCAAAAAGCTTTTTATGAGAAACTATTAAATCCAGGACAAAACTTCAGCATATTGGGTGCTGAAGTTTTTACAAATGAACTAATTAACTTCAGCAGAAGATGCTGAACTTTTTGAAAAAGCTTTATGACAAAACTAATTAATCCAGTATAATTTAGTGTTGAAGTTTTTACAAATGAAGTAAATAACTTCAGCACTTCGACTGAATTTTTTGAAAAAGCCTAGAAAGCTGAAGTTTATGTGAAAGCCTTTGCTACTTCAGGCCCGTATGCCTGAAGTTTATGCAAAAAGTGGGTACGCTTGCAAATTTTTTTTTGCAAAGCGGGTATAAGTTAAAACGTGACCCAAAAATCGGGTATAGATTTAAATTCCTCGTGTTATTTATCTATGTCAATACCACACAAAAGGGGGTAATATGTATGGTGACCAATTTTCGCGTGCAGTAGTTATAGAAGGACCAGGTTCTTCTATGTGTTCCAACTCCTACAGTTTGCGGAATAATAATTGCAGAAAATAAAGAAAACAATAATTTTACGTGGAAAACACCTGGCTCAAAAGGTGAAAAAATCACGACCTACTTCCCAGTAGGATTTTCCCAAACTCTTCACTAAATCAATGAGCCAAACAGCATTTACAAAATAAACTTTTTTGTAAACCTAAGGATTAACTCTAACCCTTTGTGGCAAACTAACCTCTAGCTATTTGTGACAACCTTCAAGTTAATTCTAACTTGAATACTCAGTATCTATTACAAATGCTTCTAGATAAAGCTGAAAGATACACTTTGTAATCACCTACTACAAATAACCTAGACTAAAAGACAACAGATGGAACTGGTTCTTCTAGCTGGTTCAAGTAGCTTCAGAATCGCACAGGAAATTCTCATACGAACTGCTTACAAAATTTCTTTGGTAATTTTGTTCTCAATTCTTGTTTTGCTTCTATGTTTGTGCGCACCAGTTCAATAAGAACACTTGACAATATATAGGATCCATAGAAAAGGAGATATACTAGAATTAGGATGCAGCTCTTCCAATTCTGATGCAACTCTTCCTTGGTGCAAGAGTTCTAGTTGATCTCAACTCCCTAGATCCTCTTCTATATTGATTCTGTCCTTACTGAATAAGAAGTCCATCTCCCTATCAGTTTGCAACATTTTCGACCAGGAGATATATCTTCAGATCACTGATTGTGCTTATCTCCTGTTTGTGATCACCTCACGTGCCATTACCTCTGCATGTCTATGTCTCCAGTGATGGACCTGGTTCAACTTTGAGTTCATTTTTCAATCTTCAAAACCATTCAGCTTCTTGATCCTACAAATTCCCCCTTTTTTATGATGACAAACTTTGTGCTTAGTCATGTAATCACTTTAATCCAACTTTGACACTTTTTATAGTATTAATCATTTATCATAAAGAACCTGGTTCATTAGGTTATAAATATCAATTTTTTCAATATAGCACATCTTCCCCCTTTTGGCATCATTGAAAAGTTGCAAAGTGGTAGAATTACCAGATTTATAATAATTACTCATGGCCACTGAGGCAACTGCAAATGCAAACATGTATTAATCATCAATAGCGAACCAAGTCTGTAAACTATCAAGGAAAGTGAGACACAATGAGTAAGAGCAAAAACAACATAATTCATTGATAAAAGCATGGTTCAAGCACTAAACACATAACGAACTAAAATAGTTACGATCATGAGCAAAAGATAGCAAAAACAAATCCCGAACTGGGTCATAGAGGGGTGAGGGACGGCACTGGACACCTAAGGCTGGGAAGGGGTGGAGGTTGGGTTCTTTGCTTGGAGAAGAGAGAGCATTTGTTGAAGAATCCCTACATTCTTCTCCTTTTCATTAGCCAGTTCAGATCTGAGAGCATCCCGCTCAACCTCAACCTCTGCAAGGCGGGTCTTCAGGCGAAGGATTTCAGCATCCTTAACCCCATCTTCATGCACAAGCACCATGACCCTACTATTCACATGTGTTTTCCTTGATGAACCAGGTTCATCGTCAGGAACATTCACATCATAATAGCATGTCAGAAGCGTGTTCTTCCCAAAATGGTCCTTGACAGT
Organism: Nicotiana paniculata; assembly: GCA_005239505.1. NCBI lineage: Eukaryota > Viridiplantae > Streptophyta > Magnoliopsida > Solanales > Solanaceae > Nicotiana > Nicotiana paniculata. The sequence goes on along the minus strand of ML344318.1, from coordinate 4,772 downwards.
GGCCATTTCTTCTTTCTTCACGGGCACTTTGAAGTGAGCCAGCACAGTCGTTAGGATGAACCCATATGGGATATCATGAGACTTGGAGCCATTCACCACCCTGTCCAGCAACTGAATTATGAAAGAGGGCCAGTTGATTTGCCTTCCACTGTCCAGGCATTCAATGAGAGTTAAATCCATGTAGTTTTCTATGTGCCTCCTCTCTTGCCTGGGAAGTATGCATTTATTGACAAACTCAAACACCACTTTGTGTTGAGGTGTCATCTCGCTTTTGAATACAACCCTTGGTTCTACTTCTTCAGCATTATCACTGAACCTCCTGGTGATTTGCAATGTAGAAGGAAGGCCATCCAAGCTGGGCCACCGCTGTCTTGTATAATCATCATATCCCTTAGCGGGAATCCCAAGAATTTCACCCAGCTCCTTGGCATCAAAGGAGATCTTGACCCCCTTCACTTGACTGGATACCCTGCCATCCTTGACTTCTGCCTTTTCCATGAACTCGACAATCTCACTCTTGGCCAGCCTGCCTTCAAGTTGAAGGACCATGTCCTTCCAGCCCTGTACTTCCAGAGTCTCCACAAGGTAAATCATACCAGATTATAAGATCCTTCCGCAACCTTCCCTTTAGTATCGTGCGCTTCCCAAATTTTGTCAATTTTTCTGTCTCTCCGCCAGAATCCTCTGCTTCTTCACCACTCCACTCATCATCATCAACCTGAGCCTTCTTTGATTTCTTTGTGGACCTAGTCCTCCTAGCAACAGTCGAGGGTGTAGCAGACACAGATGCTAACTTATTGGAAGAAGTCTTGGCCTTCTTTGGTTTAGGTGTCTGAAACTCAACTTCTGCCATTTGTTCCTCTTGATGGACCAGGTCTATCTCCTCAACATCAACAGCCTCTGCGGGCTCAAACACTTTTGCCTTCCCCTTTTCAACTTTCTTTCTCCTACTCTCCCTCAAAGCCTTCTGCAACTCCTCTTCACTCTGCCTAATTGCACTCCTTATGGTGCGACCTCTAGGAATGGAAGCATCAACAGAGGGAGTGACTTTCCTCTTCTTGCTTTCCACTGGAGGATCAGCTTTCTTGGTCTTGGGTGTCTTATTCTTTTTGGGTTTATAGCTCTCCCCTAACTTTCTCATAAGATCAACCAAAGTTTCTTCAATGGATGAAACAGGTTCATCGGTTGCATGTTGAAGATTTTCCATCCCCTCTGCAGCCTCTCTAGAATTACTTCCCTCTAAATCCTTGACACCTTCTTCAACAACCACTGGGATAGTCCCACAAATTGCCAATGGAGTACCTCCTTCCCCTATTCCCCTCACAGTACTTCTTTCTCCCTCACTCACAAAGTTATTTTTACCGCATCTTCTTCTCCTATCAGGAATCTCCACATCCACTACAGACCCAATTAAAACAAACATATTTTCAGAAGTGACTGGCTCAGACTCAATTTTAGATGTTACCTGTTCAGAATCAGACGAACCAGTTGCTTCCCCCTCATTGGAGGACTTTAATGAGTCATTGGAATTCTCAGATTCTTGGGCCTGGCTAGCTTGAAGCTTTGCGTTCAATTTCCTAGCTAGAGATCCAGAGGCCACAGTCTTTCTGGCGAGCATTTTCACACGCCTTCTCATGGGTTCTGAATTTAGGCTTGGTTGTACAACGAGAGAGGTTGGAGGAGACGGAACAGGGTTGTTTTGAGGGGTGGTGGGTTGTGATTGAGATGGGGTGGAGGAATTTGATTGATACGGAGTGGAACCAATATCTTCAAGAGTGATATTGTAGTCAGGTGTGGTTGGGGAGGATGGAGTAGGAGGTGGAGTGTTAGCCATGGTGATGATTTTTGTTAAAGAAAATCAGGATCAAGGTGTTAGAGTAGAAGGTTGAAAGGGTTTCGACGATTATGGCTTTAAGAAAAAGGTGAGAGATTAGAGAAGTGATGATGGGTTTTTAAAGGCTTGGTTAATAAATACACAACGGATGTAATTTTGGTCAAGTGGGAGTCTAATAAATTCAGGAGTGTCAGGTGATAAGTGACGGTTATGACTCCCCTATAATCTAGGCTATTTTAATTTGATTTGACTCTTTGGAACTGATTCGAATTTCGGATGGGTACTAGATTTAGTAAAGGCTTATTATAGATAGAGTACTGCTCATGAGTCCTGCTCATGAGTAACTATAGATATTTCAATATGTGTATAGTGATGAGCACATACCTTGTCTGTCAGATGAACCAGCAGCGATGAACCAGGTTCATCTTGTTAGAATCTCTTGATCAAGCCTCAATTTACAAAAATAGAAAAATATCATTAGTCACCAAGGAGTCATATTAACACATGGCAAGAGAGTATGCCTTCTAAGGCATGAGACTGAGCAACGATTATTCTGATTATTTACACCTTTCAGAATTCCTGCCAAATTTTTTTTTTTTTTGAATTGGTTCCATTAGGTGATCTGAATCATCCCTAATTCTAACTTGTTTCTCTCAAAATGCTCTCTACTTAGTGCCTTAGTAAAGATGTCAGCAACTTGTTTGTCAGTAGCACAGAATTCAATAGAGATCATTCCTTTCTCATAGTTGTCTCTTAGGAAATGGTGTCTAACATTTATGTGCTTTATTCTTTTATGATGGACGGGGTTCTTTGTCATACTAATAGCACTAGTGTTATCACAGAAGATAGGAATGCATCCAACCTCTATGCCAAAATCTATTAGTTTTTGTTTAATCCATAGTAACTGAGCACAGCATAAGGTTGCAGCCACGTACTCAGCCTCAGCAATTGATAGAGCTACTGAATTCTGTTTCTTAGTGGCCCAAGACACAAGACATGAGCCCAAAAAGTGTGCCATACCTGAGGTGCTCTTTCTATCAACCAAAAGCCTGCATAGTCAGCATCAGCATATCCCACAAGATCAAACTACCTTTAGGATACCAAAGATAGAGGTATGTGGTGCCTTTAAGGTATCTCAAGATTCTCTTCACTGCAGTTAAGTGTGATTCATTTGGATTAGCCTGAAATCTTGCGCAAAGCCCTATGCTGAAGACAATGTCAGGTCTACTAGCAGTAAGATACAACAATGAACCAATCATTCCTCTATACAACTTTTGATCGACAGATGAACCAGGTTCATCTACATCTAGTTCTGTGGTTGTTGCAATAGGAGTGTCAATTTCCTTTGAGTCTTCCATTTTAAATCTCTTAAGCAATTCTTTCACATATTTTTGCTGATGGATCATAGTTCCATTTGAATTTTGTTTAATTTGTAAGCCTAAAAAGAATTTAAACTCACCCATCATGCTCATTTAAAATTCACTCCCCATTAGTTTAGCAAATTCTTTACGTAGCTTTTCAGAAGTTGCCCCAAAGATTATGTCATCTGCATATATCTGCACTACCAAGAGATCTTTACCTTTTTCCTTCAAGAATAAGGTGCTATCAATTTTACCTCTCTTGTAGTCATGTTCCAGCAGGAATTTTGAAAGCCTTTCATACCATGCCCTTGGACCTTGCTTGAGTCCATACAGTCCTTTTTCAAGCTTGTACACATGATCAGGATTCTCCTTATTTTCAAACCCCGGAGGCTGCTTTACAAACACTTCTTCCTTGAGATAGCCATTCAGGAACGCACTCTGGACATCCATCTGGTGAAGGGTGAATTCTATGTAAGAATTATAGGCTATGAGGAGCCTAATTGATTCCAAACTTGCCACAGGAGCAAAGGTTTCATCATAGTCTATTCCTTCCTCCTGACTGTATCCTTGAACCACCAATCTTGCCTTGTTTCTTGTAACAATTCCATCTTCATCAAGCTTGTTTCTGAATACTCACTTTTTGCCAATTACTGATCTATCAAAGGGTCTGGGTACCAGATGCCAAACTTGACTCATTTCAAATTGGTTGAGTTCTTCTTGCATTGCATTTACCCAATCTTCATCCTGCAAAGCTTCAGCAATATTTTTAGGTTCAGTCAAGGATAGAAAAGCATCAAACGCACACAGATTTTTCAAAGAGGATCTGGTTCTGATTCTAGATGTTGGATCAGTTATAATGTTCTCCATGGGGTGTGAGCTTTGATATCTGTGTGGTTTTACAACCAACTGGGTATTACTTGAAGATCCTACAGTGTCTTGTTGCTGAGGAACAGGATCAGGGACAGGTTCCAATGAGGTTTGGAAATTAGTTTGTTGCTCAGTTCCCCCTGGCATGTTGCCTGGGATGGATGAACCCGTTCCTTCCTCCAGTTTGGTCTGAGTTTCTGACCAGCCCAATTTCTTCATCTACTTGTTCCTGTCTCTCAGAGAGAATGTTAGTTTCATCAAAAATAACATGCACACTCTCTTCAACACATATTTCTTTTGTTATACACTTTATAAACCTTACTATGTGAATAATATCCCAAGAATACTCTCTCATCACTTCTGGGATCAAACTTACCTAGGGAGTCCTTGCCATTGTTGTGCACAAAGCACTTACAGCCAAAATCCCTAAGATGGGATATATTGGAATTTCTCCCTTTAAGTAACTCATATGGAGTCTTCTCTACAAGTGGTTTAGTCATGANAAGCATGGTTCTACCCATATCTTCAAGGGTTCTGTTCTTTCTTTCAACAACTCCATTTTGTTGTGGAGTTATAGGGGCATAGAAGTTATGATCTATGCCATGTTCATCACAAAATTCAGCAAACTTTGTATTTTCAAATTCAGTGTCATGATCAGACCTTATTGATGCAAGTTGATTTCCTAATTGTTTCTGTATTTTTCTAACAAA
>ML344317.1:0-60105 GCA_005239505.1 Nicotiana paniculata | reverse complement strand
AAAGTAAGATAAAAAATTTAAAATATTAAGATTAATATTTACATCGAAAATAGTATAGAATTTGGGTGTGGTCAAAAAATAGTTGTTCACAAGGGCTATGAGACATGATTATGTCAGAGGCACATTATTCGTGGTACTCCATTCACCCTGGGTCGACGAAGATGTATCATGACATTAAGTATGTGTATTGGTGGAAAGATATGAAGAAGAACATTGATGAGTATGTCGCTCAATGACCTAGTTTCCAGCAGGTGAAGATAGAGCACCAGAAGCCCTGAGGGCTAATGCAGACTATAGAGATCCCGACATGGAAATGGGAGGCGATAAACATGGACTTTATCACGAGTTTACCTTGTTCTCAATGTAAGTTCGATTCCATATGGGTGACAGTCGATGGCTCACGAAATCAGCTCATTTCCTACCGCTCAGATCTACATATACAACAAAATATTATGCAAAATTATATATTAAGGAGATAGTGCGACTACACGGAGTACTAGTATCTATTTTACCTGACCGAAGATTATGCAAAATTATATATTAAGGAGATTGTGCGACTACACAGAGTACTAGTATCTATTACTCCGTGTGGTCTAGGAACTCAGGTGAATCTCAGCACATCTTTTCATCCACGAACTGATGGGAAAGACGAGCGCACAATTCAGACGCTCGAGGATACGTTACGAGCATGTGTGTTGGATTTTAAAAGAAGTTGGGATGAACATCTAGCTCTTACGAGTTTGCATATAATAGCAGTTTCCACTCCACTATCCAGATGGATCCGTACGAGGCTTTGTATGGACGTAAGAGCATATCTCCTATAGGGTGGTTTGATGTTAGAGAATCTGTGTTACATGGGCCATACCTGGTTCAACAGGCCATAGAAAAAGTAAAGCTCATCCGAGAGCAACTGTTCAGAGCTCAGAGTCTTCCAAATTCATATTCTTACGTGCGACGATGAGATTTAGAGTTCGAGGTTAATGACTGGGTATTCTTAAAGGTGTCAAATACAAAGGGTGTGATGAGTTTTGGCAATAAAGGAAAACTTAGCCCACGGTATATTGGGCCTTATAGGATCATTCAGAGAGTGGGCCAAGTAGCATGAGTTAGAATTACCCTCAGAATTGGAGTCTGTCATCCGATTTTTCACGTATCAGTGCTACGAAAGTGCCTTGACGATCCTACCCGAGTGGTGCCCATGGATGATGTATAGATTTCAGAGAACTTGTCATACGAGAAAATCCCGATTTCCATCCTAGACCAACAAATCCGCAATCAACGGAATAAGGAAATAGCCTCCATGAAGGTTTTATGGAGGAGCAAGAATATGGAAGAGATGAAGTGGGAAGCGGAGGAAGAAATGAAGACTAAATACCCCCACCTATTTCATACTAAAGATATGAATTGAGGTATGATACCTAAGCACAGCTCTATTCAGGCCAGTAGGTCATCAGGTAAGCTCTCATTTTTGACCATCAGAATTTATAATGGACAATTGTGTGAAGCCAAGTATTGCTATTTACAGATAGTTGCCCTGTGTGGCATGTATAGTATGTTTTCTAGATGCGTACATGTTGGTTTTAGTCTAGTGTACGTAAGAGACTCTGGCAAAATTTTTCCAAAGTATCTAAGAGTAGACATCCGAGGACGAAGGTTTCTAAGGGGGGAAGGATGTTACATCTCGTGTTTCTCGTACATTAAAGATTCGTCTTCAGTTAATTGACATAGACTCGGGGATGAGATTATCTTGAGGTTAGCATATTTATTCTATTTATAACAAGAAATAAGTAAGTGCCATAAAGGAAAGGGTACACGAATTAAAGAAAATGAGTTTTGTTGAAGGTTGTTGATTTGGAATAAAATACGGCTAGCGCTAAAATACTCAATACTTATGGACTAGTACAATACAAGGTACCATATGACCGTGATAATATGATGTATAAAGTATGTTAAAAATAAGTAGAATTTTAAGTAATTTGAGATAATTCTTAATTATGTGGGTAATTGATTTATTATCGGGTAGCGGGATAATACCTAATTAATTATTAAAATTATAGGATATGATTAAAAAAAACTCTCCCCCACCCTATGTGGCAGAAAGCCACCACCGAAAACAAATGAATCATTAGGCTCTAATACCAAGTTTGTCACGCCTCAAAACCGAGGGACGAGACCGACGCCTAACTGGATGAACCCAGCCAAGCGAACCTGGATTATCTTTCCTACCCAACGCATTTCCCCGTGATTATAGCTGTTGATACCCAATTTTTCCTTAAATTATTTTCAAACTTTCATATATACTTTCAAAATCACTCCTTATAGTAACTGGTATTTTCTCAATGTTTTTCGTACTTTTATCAAATTATTTTCCTGTTTATTTAATACTTTATATTCCATAATTATTCATAAATGATATTATTTCAAATCATTTTTATTGCTCAGCATGTTATTTATATCCTATTTAATTCCCTTAGAATTTTATTATTTCACAAAATCGCCAATATTGGCATTATTTAGTCAGTTTCAACAGTTTTTGCGATTATAGCACAAATGTACATTTATACCATTTTAAAATCAATGAATGATCATTTATATTTTTATATATTAGTCAATCGCCTTAATTTTACTTATTTGGTCTCAATTTCATTTTTTATAATTATTAGCTATTTTAATTAATTAACTACTCTATTTAATTGGGTATTTAACGTTTAGCCCATTTTTTATTTAAATCTTAGCCAACCATTAACCCAACCCCACCTGACCCAAAACCCATCCTTTAACCCAAACCCACAAATAACCCGGCCCAACCCCACACTTGATCTGAACCGTTGATCAAATGAGATCAACGGTCCAGATCAGTGTTACCATAATTAAACCTAATCACTACCCCCTCCGACCCCTTATTCTCTCAACACTCATTCTCTCTCTATCTCTCTCTGTTATGATCTAAGTTCTCTCTAGAAGCCCCCTTTGGCTTCTCTCCTCCGATGGAGTCCGGTCATCGTCTCCGGCTGGTTCTCTCACCAGAAACCATGCCTTCTCATCTCCTCTTGGTTACCCACCCACTTTGCACCAGTCCAGTGATGTTCTGGGGCTCTCAGGAGAACCTGGAGTGGTCCAAATCATCTCCCATAGTCCCGTGCCACTTTCCGGCCTCCCCGACCGTTTGAGTAAGTTTACAACTTGTTCCGGCTTAGGCTGGTGCCGTCTTTGAGGTTCTTCTTACTTATATGGGTTCCACGAAACCCTAACCTTATGTCTTTTTATTTATTCTAGATCTACTTTAGATCTATAGCATTCCGAAGTTTCTTTCTATGTTTTTCTCTGAAAACTTTCATCTTTAAACGATCTTTCAATTTTAAAACTAGGGTTTCACAAACCCCTTTCAAAATCGATTTTCCTTTACTTCAGATGTAATGTTATTCTATGTTTTCCTTGTTAATAGGCTTTGCTTCAAAGCTTCTTACGGAAAATCCCAATTTTTAGGTTTTTAGTCTGTCTTGCTTGCTATGTTTAGCCAATCTGTATACTTCTTCTACGATCTTTGTGTGCTCTATGTTTCTTACTCTAATTCATGGTTAGGGTTCTTGATACCCTCTACTTACTCTATGATGTTTTCTTCGAACCTATGATTTTTATGTTCTGTACTAATTTTTCGAATTGTTTTCCTTGATTGTGTGATACTTTCCTTGATTATGCCTGATTCCCTGTAATTTCAATTACAGTCGAGATTCCCTCGACTAATTTTCAGAATTAAACCCATAATTTGTTCTGTGAATATGCTATCAGTGTGTACTTTCCTTAATTACGTGTTATGAACCTGGTCTTTATTACACACTCCATGCTTTTACTATCCCCGTTATGGTAAGATCGCTCTAGTTGATTCTTTTCCCTGATTTAACTCTGATTGGCCTGTTTGAACTTGACTCCCTAATTAAAGGGAGTCCAGGCCTTCAATTGACATCGATTGGTTATTATTTCCATAATTATGATAGACTAATTATTCCTTATCTTATTCTCTTTACTCGTTTTCAGAATTATAAACACCCTACTCTCTTTAGCATAAAACAACTAATAGATACATGAACACACACACAAAAAACATTGATATTGCTCTGAACTCTCACTAGCTTTGCTGCATATTCTCTCTTGTTCTTCTGGCTATTCAGTTGGGTAAAAGCCAAGACTGAACAACTTATTTTTGCTCTATTTCTCTGCATACCACTGTCATATTGCTCTGCTTCTCTGCACCTTGCTGTTCTATTCTTACTCCTAACTGGTGTGTTCCTAGTTTAAGTTTATAGCATCCAACTCAACATGTTTCTGTTTGTATTGAGGTTTTAATTATGGTTCTGCTGTTTGCCTTGCAGCTAGTGTGTTTGTCTTACCCCTATGACCTCTCTTTCCTTCTGTGTTCAGCATGTCTACTTGTCTATGTGATTACCCTTTCCATTTAGTCTAACATGTCTATTGCTTTCCCTTATATGTTCCCATCATGAATCTATGTATATGTTCCCATCATGAATCTGCCTGACTCCCAACACTATGAGCATGTACCCCCTAATACTTAGTTATTATGTAAATCCTAATCCTGGACCTAATATGTGACTCTGTTTGACACCTCTCAATCTGATGCTGTTAGATTCATGGCATGAACATTCTGTGATAACTAGGCTGTGATTGTTTAAACCATATAGCACTAGCCTAAGGACTATTTGTGTGCAAGTCTGCCTCTACTATGAGACTTATTTGTCCGCCAGTCCCCCTATTCTTGTTTGTGTTTGCTTCCTAAACCATGTATGTTCTGGGTTGATGATTGTCCTGTTTCTTTTCCGCAAACCAGTTTTCATAAAACAAACTCTCATGTTGATCTCTAAAGCTATTTTTCAAAATAGATATTTCCAAAAGCTACTTTTCAAACTCAACTCTTTTCTAAACTATAGGCACATCTCACTACTCCTAGTTCTAAGTTCAGCCCCATTCGTGTGAGCAATGCCTTGGGGACCATTTGAGTACCCATTGAACTCTAACATACAAGGTTGGCATTCCACACTGCACTTACTCATTCCTGGCTAGGGTACTTGGGTGTGAGCACTGCCTGGGGTCTTCTAAGATCCTTAGGAACTCTGACGCACCTGAGTTACAAAAGGTCATGGCATATGGCATTGTTGGATCTTAGGACTTGGGCCTATTGTCAGGCCTTCTATAGTGTAACTTCTTAATTTCCTTATTTATGGAGTTTGTGCAAGGCTAGTCCGTAATAACTAATTGTAAAAAACGGTTATGGGCTGGATAGTGAAATGGGCGGGGTTGTTCATGATTAGTATAATTATGGGTAGAAACCATGCTATAGGATTTATTTTTGTATATGTCTGCAATAACTACCATGATTAGGAATACTTGCCATGCATGCATTAGAAAACATGTTTTAGAAATCCTGTTCGTAGTTAAATAACTATAAAAATGGTTGTTATAATGTTACTGTTTCTTCATCTTCACGATCACCATGTCTAGAAATCCTGTTTTAGGTTAAAAACATTAATCGTCAATATTTGCATTAGAGATCATGTTACCCTAGGAATTCATTCTCAGCATGCTCATACTACCTATGCCAAACTCATGTGTTAAGGACATACTGATATTTGCATTAGAAATCATGTGCTAGGTTCGACAACTTAACTACGCTTCTGTATTTCCTGTTTCGAGTAAAAAAGATGTGTTAATAAATAAATTTTGCTCTAAAATAATAATAGATTCTTATTTCTGCAAACGTTTGTGCATATAGAAAAGCATGCGTAAGTTTGCATCATCCTATATGCATTTAGATATCCTGTTTTGTAGGACACTGCATTCACATTAGTTTAAATACTCACTCCTTTACCACGATTAAGTCTAAACAGGATAACTGGAGTTTGTTAAGCCCGCCTAGGCAAGCCTTAGGCATTAAGTTTATTAAAACTGGGAAAACTGTCTCTTTGTATTGTATGGCTAATTACAGATCAGAATTCATAGTCTAGAACTGGTAAAAAGATTTCTTCTGAAACTCAGTAACCAGACTGCCCCATTATTGTATTCTCACTTAGACATCCTGCCTTAGGCTCNAATTTGTGGAGGAATTCATGAACCTCATATCTGCTCCTGTGTGTCCCCTATACTTGCAGTCCTAAATGTTTTATTTGTCTCTTAGAATTTATCCTTTAAACCTAGGGGTTCTTCCTAGTACCTACCCTTTAGGATAGTAGTCCTAACTTCCTCCATGACTGATAAGACGGGGACGGGTAATAGCACGCAATAGAATCCTTGACCAACATACGCTTTAATTACCTTCACGGGGTGGGAAGGGTAGAATATGGATATGATGACCGGTGCGCTAATACCACGTGTAAGCCCTCTTCGAGGAGTGATTACCGGGTATTGCATTGATGTGATCCGTATTACTTTAAACCTAGGATATTTTCTCAAATGTTTACTTCTAATTTCTTTTAAACTTTCAATAAAACTCCAATACTTGTTTGAAATCCCCTCTTATGTGAGCCTTACTTGTTATTTGCTTATTGTCTGAATTCACGAAACCATTTGGCCGGGACCCACAGTTGTGGATCCTGAGGGGTGCCTAACACCTTCCCCTTGGGATAACTTCAAGACCTTACCCAATCTCTAGTAATGCAAACTAGTTCATGAGTTAACTCCTCAAGGTGCCCTAACGCACCATAAAATCGTTAGGTGACGACTCTTCCTTTAACTTCCTCCTTCCAAAGGAGTTTGTCCCAAAAATGTCCTGAACCCGATCTCCACGAGGAAAGAAGGGGGCGGACAATAGCGTACATTAATTATATGAAATAACTAGAGGTAATCAAAAGCGTGTGTTCACATAATAAAGTCCATTTTTCCTCTTTAAAACATTTTCAACATTTAATCTTCCCCAATATATACATACTAAAATACAACATTCACGATACGGGATCGTGATTACGAACGAGTACGACAACTACCCAAAATACATATATACAACCCAGATAATGTCTACGGAGCCTCTAAGAGTACGGAAAAGAATATATAGACCCACCGGTAACAAGGCCCCGCTATACCTTAAAAGAAATGACATAAATAAAACGAGACAACATGAACTACACACGCCCCGAGAGGAAGTGGGGCTCACCAAGACTGCTGAAGAGATGGAGGGAAGGCACCACTATCGGCGATCAGAGCTACCTGCTATGGAACCACCTACGTCCATATAAAAGATGTAGAGCCCCCGATAAAAGGGATGTTAGTACCATAGAATAGTACTAGTATGTATGAACAAACCTACTCTAGATAGGATAAATATCAACAGTCAACGCAAATAGAGGCATCATTACAATACACCGAAGCAAGGAAAAACACAAACAAGAGTTACCATATCCCTCATCCTGTTTTGCCATCTTTTTGGTTAATGTTCTTTTAAGTTTCATCTTGTTATTATTATTACTGATCCACCGTGTCGTTGTCACACGGAGTCCGATCTCTGCCCGATCGGCTAAGCCATCCTAGGTGAGGTCCGATTTTCAATCACATCACATATAACCATTGTGGCTTGTTCTCACGGAGTCCGATCTCTACCCAAATCGGCTAGGCTAACACCGTGGCTCGTGCACAACACACGAAGTCTGATCTCTACCCGATCAGTGTCATGGCCCAATTTACCCTCCGAAAGGTATCGTGACGGCACCTAGTCTCTATGACTAGGTAAGCCTAAAATTTGGGGAACATGACAAAATCAATAAAACAAAGCCAGAAAAATAAAGAACTCAGATAGACATAACATAGTTGCTCAGCATATACATTTACTTCCCAAAACCCGGAATGTCACCATAGTCACAAGATCTGTGCTAAATGTAGCTCTATACAATGAAACAGTGGAAAAATATACAAGTCTTATATGACTATACTAGAGTAGAAGGGGACTCGTAGGATTCTGCGGACGCGGCAGAATTACCTCGCGGTCTCCTGGCTGCTGCTAGATGACTCCTAGCCACGATACTGGGTGCTGGTACCTGGATCTGCACATGGGGAAAACATGCGCAGGAAAGGGCGTGAGTACTCCACATTCGGTACTCCGTAAGTGCCAAGCCTAACCCTAGTCAAGTAGTGACAAGGTCAGGTTGAGGCCCTACTGAGTTTGTAAAACAAGTCAATATACAATTTAGAACGGTGAAAAATAGCTAAGTAATGATAAACAGGATCAACGAAAATGAAAAGATTTAATAACATGAAGAGAGCCCTCGGCTCAGCACAACATATATCTCAACAGTAAATGTGCAATGCAGTACATGGGGAAAGCTCCCGGATCTCAGTCTGTAGTCCCAATTTAATTATGCTATGCAGGACAGGGGGAAAGCTTCCGGATTTCTGTCCGTAGTCCCAATTTAAATATTCATTTTCGTACAGGGGGAAAGATCCCAGGTCTCGGTCCGTAGTCCCAATTTAAATATGAAATGCAGTACAGGGGGAAAGCTCCTGGATCTCGGTCCGTAGTCCCAATTTAAATATGAAATGCAGTACAGGGGGAAAGCTCCTGGATCTCGGTCCGTAGTCCCAATTTAAATATGCAACGCAGAAGTATGTCAATTATGGATTAAGAAAACAATCCAAGAAAAATAATAGATAAGGATAGAGTAAAACTACCTAAGCATGATGTGACTAGTAACAAATAGTAGGAAATTCAAGTCAGAACAGGTAGGCATACTTACTCCTAGGCTATCTACTCAATTAAGATAGGAAACAGTAATATATGAATGAAAATGAGCAATTTCATGGGAGTAAAAATATGATTTTAGCAACAATGACCCGTGTACCCACTCGTCACCTCTCCTACACGGCGTCCACACAACAAAATCAGTATAAAATGTCTAAGGGAAAGTCCCTAATATAGAGATAGGCAAGCCACTTACCTGGACTGCGCTAATTAACTCAATACAAAGCCCTTGCCACGAGTATCTGACTCTAGGTGGCCCAAATCTATTCAAATCGACTGCATGGTGTAAATATCACTTCAAGGGAACAAAATAGGTAATTATTTATAAGCTAATACGTGAAATTAGGAAAATCACCCAAAAAGTCCCCCGGGCCCACATCTCGGGATCAAGTAAAATTTATATATCCCGAACACCCATTCGCTCATGAACCGACTCGAACAAGAATCAACAGAATCCGACGTCTAAATCTCCCTAAATCCTCAAATTTCTACTTGGGAAGATTTCATCCCATTTCCATGGTTTTTCATCCAATTTCCATAATTAGATTTAGGATAATGATAGAGATTAATGATTTATAAAGGGATTAAGGTTAGAAAATGTTACCTAGATCCTCCTCTTCAAATCCCACTGAAAATCGCCAAGTTCCGAGCTCACAATCAATTTTGGAATTATGAAATTCAAACCCTCGGATTTTTGGTATAAACTGCCTAGACATTTCGCACCTGCGACGCTGGGATCGCACCTGCGGTGCCGCACCTGCGGAAACCCAATCGCAGGTGCGGAAATTCATTAAGTGGTCTTGGGTCGCACCTGCGGCACCCCTTGCGCACCTGCGTGCCCGCACCTGCGGAAATACCATCGCAGGTGCGGAAATTCCTTTATGGCCTGGGGTCGCACCTGCGGCTCCCCCTTCACACCTACGTGTCTGCACCTACGGAAATACCATCGCAGGTGCGAGATACCAGAACCAGAATGGTTCACCTATTCTCAATTTCACAAAACTCACCCGTTGGGCATTCGAAACAACCCCGAGGCCCCTGGGACCTCAACCAAACCCAACTGACCCTAGTACCTTGTTCAAACTTGGTCGAGCCTTAAAAACACATCTCATAACATCAAAATCATCAATTATGCATAGATTCAAGCCTAAGAACTTAGGAAGTTTGTAGAGTTCACATCCGACGTCGAAACACATCTAAACTCATCCGAATGACCTCAAATTTTGCACACAGGTCATAAACAACGTTACGGACCTGCTGCCACTTTCGGAAATCCATTCCGAGTCCGATATCAAATCTCACCTATCAGCTGAAATCGCCAAAATTCCAACTTTCGCCTATTCAAGCCTAAATCCACAACCGACCTCGAAAACACATTCCGAGCACGCTCCTAACCCCGAAATCACCCAACGGAGCTAACGGAGTCGACAAAATTCCATTCCAGATCCGTCTTCACACAGCTCTAGCTATGGCCAGATTTCTAAAGCTAAATTCCACATTTATGGACTATGTGTCCAACATCACCCCGGATTTCATCACTCAATGCTCCGACAAGTTTCAATAACATAAATAAACATGGGAGAAGCAGTAAATAGGGGATCGGGGTGCAAATTCTTAAAATGGCCGACCGAGTCATTACATCCTCCCCCTCTTAAGAAAATCGTTCGTCCTCGAACGAGCATAGAAATATACCTAGAGCTGGGAAAAGATGAGGGTACTGACTCCCATATCCTGCTCGGTCTCCCAAGTCGCCTCCTCGATTGGCTGAACCCTCCACTGAACTTTTACTGACGCAATATCCTTTGACATGAGCTTCCTGACCTGCCTGTCCAATATAGCCACAGGGTCCTCAACATATGATAGATCCTTGTCAAATTGGACTGAGCTGAAATCCAAGACATGAGTCGGGTCACCGTGATACTTCCGGAGCATGGAGACATGGAACATCGGATGAACCCCTGCTAGGCTGGGAGGCAGGGCTAGCTCATAAGCAACCTCCCCAACACGTCGCAACACCTCAAAAGGGACAATAAATCTCGGACTCAGCTTGCCTTTCTTCCCAAACCTCATGATGCCCTTTATAGGCGATACCCGAAGCAAAACCCGATCACCAGCCATAAATGCCAAGTCACGAACCTTCCGGTCCGCATAACTCTTTTGCTTGGACTGAGCTGTCGAAATCTCTCCGGAATGATCTTCACCTTGTCCAGGACATCCTGAACCAAGTTTGTACCCAACAATCGGGCCTCGCTCGTCTCAAACCATCCCACAAGAGACCTGCATCGCCTACCATACAAAGCCTCATGCGGCGCCATCTGAATGCTGGACTGGTAGCTGTTGTTATAAGAAAACTCTGCAAGAGGCAAGTATCGATCCCTGAACCTCCAAAATCCATCACACAGGAACAGAGCATATCCTCAAGAATCTAAATCGTGCGCTCGGACTGCCCGTCTGTCTGAGGGTGAAAAGCTCAACTCTACCCTGGTGGCTAAATCCTGCTGAATGGCTCTCCAGAACCGCGAAGTGAACTGAGTACCTTTGTCTGAAATGATAGATACTGGAATACCGTGGAGGCGAACAATCTCTCTGATATAAATCTCAACTAACCTCTTCGATGAATATGTAGTCAGTATTGGAAGGAAATGGGCTGATCTGGTCAGCCGATCCACAATCACCCAAATAGCATCATGCTTTCTCAAAGTTCGAGGAAGTCCAACCACAAAGTCCATGGTGATCCGCTCCCACTTCCACCCTGGAAGATCAATCTGCTGAAGTAACCCTCCCGATCTCTGATGCTCACATTTGACTTGCTGACAGTTGAGACACTTGGCTACAAACTCCACTATATCCTTCTTCATTCTTCGCCACCAATAGTGCTGTCTCAGATCCTGGTACATCTTCGTGGTACCCGAATGGATGGAATACCGCGAACTATGGGACTCCTCAAGAATCAATTCCCGAAGCCCATCCACATTGGGCACACAGATATGGCCCTGCATCCTCATCACCCCGCCATCTCCTATGGTCACATCTCGGGCATCACCCCGTCGGACTCTATCCTGAAGAACAAAAAGGCGGGGATCATCATATTGGTTCTCTCTGATATGGTCATGAATGGAAGATCGAGCAACCACACAAGCTAATACCCGGAAAGGCTCAGAAAGATCCAATCTCACGAACTGACTGGCTAAGGATTGAAAGGTATAACTATCGCCTAACGAACGATAGGATTATTTTATATTAAAACAGGTAGCGTCTCCCCTATAATATTTACTTCATAAAAATTCAAGATAACACCAACAACACAAGAACACAACAATAACAACAAATGACCATCCCAACACACCCCAATCTCTTCATACACAAAACGACCACCGTAGTAGTGTCAAACAACCCGAAAATGTTACGACAAACGACCATCCCACAACCCTACATTTATGTGGTGTTTATCCACACCCTTTATCCTTTAAAACTCCATAAAATAGTAGAAAAATACACAATCCAACAACAACACAAAACAACACACAAAACAGTCTACTACAAGTTGAATAATTCGAACTCACGGTTTCCGATCACTATCCCGTGAGTTCTAATAATTATAGAACGACTTTCCATACATTTACAGAAGGAAAAAATGGATGAAAGAGAGATGTAAACTTACCTTATTTGTTGAATAACTTAGTGTTTACCTTGAAAATGATAATTACAATTATATTTGATTATGTGGTTCTAAAAATACGTAATCTATTCTAATACCAGTTGTTTAGGTAGTAGATGCTAGGTGAGAAATTATAAAACTAAATAAGATGAAGGATATCAAGATTATGCAAACAGATTAGCGGAGAGTCTGGTCTCGAGGTCTATCGGAATGGGCCTCGAGGTCGAGCTTAAGAGCTTGGCAAGGGGCTGTCGAGAATGATACAACACTATTGAAGGCCTCGTAAATGGCCTATTTGTGATTACTAACGAGTAATAAATAAAGAACAACTAATGAACACAATAAATGAAAGGCAATAAATCAATGGAACAATTGTAGAGAATGTTGTAGTTAGAGAGCAGAGGATGTTTTGTTCTTGTATTCAATATCATGTGTCTTACAAAGTGACAAGGGTCCCCTTTATATATGAGGGGGAATCCCAACATAGTACATGTGTAATTATTAAAAAAGAGAGATGGTGGTACAACCATTTAATGCCACGGTACGGGCCTATACTATTTTACGTACTTGGTCAGCTTTAACCACGTGCCTTTTGGGGTTTTCCCGCCATTCCATGGTGGTCTTAGATCCACACTGCTTCGGGGTCGAGAACCCTCGATATACCTCATTGAGGGATGTTCCTCGGAGTTGAGCTTCAGACTCCGCCTCGATACATTCGAGGTCGAGGCCCAGAACGCTGTAGAAGCATTAAAATCGGACTTCCCCAGTTTTACTGTCGTTCTCGATTTCTGCAAGCGATATCAAGTGATGCTCAGCCAGATTCACCTATCATTTTGGTGCACTGTTTACATGATTAGGCATTTCGCAAATATGGTTGAGGGGATTCCTTTCACCTTTAACTACCTGATTAGAATGTACAGTCCCCGACTTTATCGGGGTGATCTGATTAAACTTCAGCGTCGGGCCTCAAGGGTTTCTTTGCTTGCAACGATGAAGGCAGGGACAAGGGGTGGATGAACCTCTTTGTTCAAGTTAGGACCTCTGATTTGATTCCATTCGAAAGGATGCCGTTCCCCGAGGAATGGAATACGAATCGTAAGTTAATACTTTAATTTTCCTTTGTGCCAATTCTCCATTGAACTAATTCCCTTTGATGATGCAGCTGTCGCGTGGTATCCTAATGCGGTCAAGGATCTCTCGAGCTGGTTTTGCCAGCTTGATTCTACCTTCCCATATGCCGAGCGTGTATTGTCGACCTGGCCAGGGGTCGGTGTGAAGCTAAAAATCATGGTGGGGCCTTTCCTTTTGCAATACCTAAGTTTTTTTAAAGAGACACCCCCTGAATATGTTCTAACTCTCGTGATCTGTGTTTATGCAGGCCTAGGGGAGGACTCTTTGATGAAAGAGGCATCGCCTGGGGAAGAAGATATCCCAAAACCAAATGAGGGGAAGAAGAGAAAGAGGGAATCGTAGACCGAGCCTTTGGAGCCAAAGAGGGCTATAATGCAAAGGTCTAAGGCTGACTCCGCGGCCTTAGACGAGAAAAAGGATTTCCTGATACCGATCGAGGGAAGTGGAAGCATAACTGCTCTTACGTTTGCCGATCCGTTGAATGTTGAGTCAAGGGCTTCTAGATAAGCAGTCGACGATGCCATCTTACCTGGGGCTGGAGAGGTTTTCGAGGGGTAGAGCGGATAATGTCCCTGACCCAATCACTAGTCGAAATATTCTCTAGGCCGAAAGACACTTGGTAGATGAGTTACGGGAGCCTAGCTGCGATTCGAAGGCTCCGATTGACATAGTCGGGGTTAGTGATGTAGGTGACTCTCTACCAGTTTCAAGATTTTCCCCGATGGAGATATGGGATGCCCCAAATATAGAATCTTTCGATGATGGGGCGCCACTTGGAGTCGGGTTTTGACTCGAGCTCATCGGCCCTTAGGTTTTTAAATTGTCCCTGAGGCTCTTCGGGTTGGCACGACCTGTAGCTGGCAACTTGGGCTCTTACGCATTAGGTCGGTACGACCTTCGGTGTAGTTGGCGACTTGGCCTCTTACGCATTTTGCCCTGAGGCGGTTTAGTTAACCGTTTTGGGCTCAGTCCCCGAGTCGGGTTTCGACTCAAGCTCATCGGCCCTTAGGTTTTTAAATCGGCCCTGAGGCTCTTTGCATTGGTATGACCTGTAGCTGGCGACTTGGGATTTTACGCATTTTGCCCTAAGGTGCTTTAGTTAACCGTTGAGGGCTCAGTCTTCGAGTGGGTTTTCGGCTCGAGCTCATCGGCCCTTAGATTTTTAAATTGGCCCTGAGGCTCTTTTGGGTCGGTACGACCTGTAGCTGGTGACTTGAGCTCTTCCGCGTTAGGTCGATACGACCTTTAGTGTAGCTGGTGACTTGGGCTCTTACACATTAGGTCGGTACGACCTTTAGTGTAGCTGGCGACTTGGGATCTTACGCTTTAGGTCGATACGACCTTTAACCAGTTCTTTTCGATGTTTTTTCGAAGTAATTAGAGGCCTTTGATTTTATTGCAACAGTTGGACGTCTCCGAATCGCGTTAGTTTGGACGGAGCCTAATGATGGTGGTCATCGTATTTTGCCGTAGCCTTTAGTCCCCGAGTGAGATATCCATGGTGTCTATATCAAGGGTATTCCTTTTTAGGGGTCTTACAAGTTCGATATATAGCCTTGACTTTGATTTCGAGATTATGGCTTTTTCAGGGCTTACAAATTTTTTCATGCCTTGCTTGAGGTCTTAAAGATTTAATATTGCCTCGTGAAGGGCTTATCAGCTTGAGGTTTCCGGCCCTGAAGTCTTATGGCTTCCAGTTTTTGATGACTCCATGGGTGACCGTCAAGGACAGTCCCCGAGTCGGGGTTGATATTGCCCATGGAGGGCTTAGGATCTCGAAGTTGCCGGCCCTGAGGTCTTATGGCTTCGAGTTAGATAGCTTGATGAGCCGACAGTTGAGGACAGTCCCCGATTCGGAGTTGATATTGCCTCATGGAGGGCATATGAGCTTGAAGTTTCTGGCCATGAGGTCTTATGGCTTCGAGTTAGATAGCTTGATGAGTTGACAGTCAAGGACAGTCCCCGAGTTGGAATTGATATTGCCTCATGGAGGGCTTATGTTGTTGATATCGCCTCATGGAGGGCTTATGTTATTGATATTGCCTCATGGATGGCTTATTTTGTTGAAGTTACCGGCCCTGAGGTCTTATGGCTTCGAGTTTTTGGTGACTCTATGGGGTGACTATCGATGGCAGTCCCAGAGTGGTCGGTAAATTTTTGGCCCTAGGGCCGTTTTTTGTGAAAATGGAAAATTTCTTTGACACGCGAAGTGTTTTGATGATAAAAGATTCTTATCTAATTACTTAGTACAAGTACACATTTTCACCATCGAGGGTTTGATTATTCTATGTGGACACGGTTCATTCGACGGTTTGGTCCTGTACATTGTTCTCCTGTCGAGACCCTTTTTGACTTATTTTGGTTTCTCCGAAGAGGTGATCTTCCGGGGGGATGACCCTCAGTATTTGAGGCTGATTGATGAGAGAAGCCTTGGATACTTGTTGAGTTCTCCTTTGGTAGCATATAGGTGTTGCCTCGTTAAAAACCTTGTCAGTGAAACCCATTTGGGATAAAATTCAACATGAGGGAAAAAGAGCGCAGCGCATGCTTTGAAACCTAAGATCTTTGAGCTGGAGGGTGTTGTGGCGTCTTCCATCGGTCACCTATGAAAAATTATTGTGAGGCACGAAATGAAAAGAGAGAAGCGCCTGAGCATTGATACGTTCCAATTGTTTGGAAGTTGCTCGCCTTCCATTGTCCCGAGTTTGTAGGACCCTTTGCCGATTACTCCGAGGATGCGGTACGGTCCTTCCCAATTCGGGCCCAACTTAACTTTGTTAGGGTTTCGAGTGCTTATGGTGACTTCTCTTAGGACTAAGTCCCCAAGTCCTAAATGTCGGAGGTTTATTCTCCTATTATAGTATCTTTCGATCCTTTGTTTTTGGGCGGCCATTCGGACTAGCTAAGCTTCTCGCTCTCGTCTAATAGTTCGAGGGCCGTAGTGATGGCCTCGTTGTTTGAGTCCTCGGTGGTATGTCAGAATCTAGCACTTGGCTCTCCGATCTCAACCGGTATCAAAGCCTCAGACCCGTAAACCAAAGAGAACGCTGTCTCTCCTGTGCTCAATTTAAAGGTTTTCCAATATGCCTATAGCACCTCGGGTAGCATTTCCCTCCATTTTTCTTTCGCATTTTCTAACTTCTTTTTCAAGTTATGAATGATAGTTTTGTTTGTGGACTCGGCCTGACTATTTGTACATGGGTGGTGCGGCGTTGATAGGATTCTTTTGATTTTGTGATCCTCGAGAAACTTTGTTACTTTGCCTCCTTTGAACTGCTTTCCGTTGTCGCAGGTTATCTCGGAGGGGATCCCGAATCGGCACATGATGTGATCCCAGATGAAGTTGATGACTTCTCTTTCTCTTATCTTCTCATAGGCATGTGCTTCCACCCATTTCGAGAAGTAGTCAGTCATAAATAGAATAAATCTAGCCTTACCTGGCACTATTGGTAGGGGACCGACGATGTCCATTCCCCATTTCATGAATGGCCATGGGGATAAGACTGAATTCATATATTCGCCGGGTCGGTGGATCATTCGTGCACATCTTTGACACTTGTCACATTTTTGGACAAATTCTTTGGTGTCCCTCTTCATGGTGTCCCAATAGTAACCTGCTCTAATCATTTTTTGAATTAAGGAATCGACACTGGAGTGATTTTCGCAGGTTCCCTCATGGATTTATCGGAGTACATAATCAGTGTCTCCTAGCCCTAAGCATACTTCTAGGGGCCCATCGAAGGTTCTTCTATATAAAGTTCCATTCTCGTCGAGTGAAAATCGGGCCGCTCTGGTCCGAAGGGCCCTTGATTCTTTTGGGTCTGTGGGCAGCTTCCCACTTTCCAAATAATTGATGTACTTATTTATCCAATCCCATGTCAGGCTGGTGGAGTTGATTTTGGCATGGCTTTCTTTAATCACTGATAGCTGAACAACAACACCGAGGAGTATGTCGTCTTCCCCGATGGATGATCCCAGGTTTGTGAGTGCATCTGCCTCGCTGTTTTGCTCTCGAGGTATGTGGACCAGAATCCATTCTTTGAAGCGATGAAAAGTGACAATTCTATCTAGGAACCGTTGCATCCTGTCCTTTCGAACCTCGAAGCTTCCATTTGCCTGGTTTACTACCAGAAAGGAATCACACTTTGCTTCGATGAATTCTTCCCCTAGGCCTTTGGCCAATTCGAGACCTGCAATCATAGCCTCATACGCGGCTTCATTGTTAGTTAGTTTTGCAAATTTTATAGATTGTTTAATCATGCTACCCGTAGGTGGCTTCAGGATTATGCCGAGTCCGGACCCTTTCACGTTCGAGGCACCTTCCGTGAATAAGTTCCATACCCCTGATGATGTGCCCGCCTTTAGTAGAAGTTCTTTTTCTACCTTGGGCACAAGGGCGGGCGCAAAGTCGGCCAAAATATGGGACTTAATAGCCGTTCGGGGTTGATATTCGATATCATATCCCCCTAGTTCGATGGCCCATTTGGCAAGTCGGCGTGATAATTCAGGTTTATGCAATATATTTCGAAGGGGGTATGTCGTTAAAACACATATATGGTGACATTGAAAATAAGTCTTCAATTTTCGAGATGCACTTATTAATGCAAGAGATAATTTTTCTAAGTGTGGATACCTGGTTTCACATTTCCCAGGGTTCGACTCACATAGTAGATGGGGAATTATGTACCTTGCTCATCTCGAACCAACACGCCACTTACCGCTACCTCGGATACTACTAAATACAAATATAGCGTCTCGTCTTCCTTCGAGGTGTGGAGCAAAGGCGGGCTCGAGAGATACCGCGTTAACTCCTCCAGGGCATGCTGGCACTCCAAGGTCCACTCAAAGTTGTTTTTCTTTTTGGGAGAATAAGTGATGACTCCGATCTGATGATCTCGATATTAATCGGCCTAACACCGCTATCTGCCCCGTTAGCCGTTGTACGACCTTCACATTGTTTACCACCGTGATTTATTCGATGGCCTTGATTTTGTCGGGGTTGATCTCAATCCCCCGGTTTGATACCATGAAGCCTAAAAAATTGTCAGAACCTACGCTGAAGGCGCATTGCTCGGTGTTGAGCTTCATCGTTGTAGCTTCTAAGGATGTGGAAAGTTTCCTACAAATGAGTCGAATGGTACTCTGCGTGCATGGACTTAACTAGCATGTCATCAATGCAAACATCCATAGATTTGCCTATTTTATGTTCGAACATCTTATTAACTAGGCACTGGTACGTGGCCCCTACGTTTTTTAGCCTGAAGGGCATTACATTGTAGAAGTATGTGCCATACTTCGTGATGAACTAAGTTTTTTCCCTATCCTCGGGGTTCATTTGAATTTGATTATACCCGGAGTAGGCGTCGAGAAAGGTGAGGATCTCGTGGCCATCCGTGGCATCAATCAATCGATCGATGTTGGGCAACGGGAATGAATCTTTAGCGTATGCTTTATTTAAGTCCTTATAATCTACACACATTCTTAACTTTATCCTTTTTTTGGGAACCACTACTACATTGGCCAACCATTCAGGATATTTTACTTCCGTGATGGACCTTATTTTGAGGAGTTTTGTTACCTCGTCTTTGACGAACGC
The DNA here is from genome assembly GCA_005239505.1 of Nicotiana paniculata. Classification (NCBI taxonomy): domain Eukaryota; kingdom Viridiplantae; phylum Streptophyta; class Magnoliopsida; order Solanales; family Solanaceae; genus Nicotiana; species Nicotiana paniculata. Next base: position 40,983 of record ML344317.1, on the reverse strand, counting down.
ATATTTTACCTCGGACTGAGACCTCATTTTTTGCTTCACCGGTTTGAACTTGGGGTCGATGCTTAGCCGATGGGTGGCTATTTCCGGCATGATTCCTATCCTATCTAAGTGGGAGCAAGCGAAGCAATCAATGTTGTTAATAAGAAATTGAATGAGTTTCTTCCTGAGTTTGGGGGTTAATCATGTTCCCAGGTATATCTTTCGATCTGGAAGATGTTCCATCAAAACAGTTTGCTCCAGATCTTCGACCGTTGATTTTGTTGTGTCCGACACTTCGCGATTCGAGGGGTGAGGAAGTCTTCTTCATCATACTCAGGAACCTGTTTATCTTCTGACCCCTCCGGAGTGGAGTATATGGGCCCGATGCATGCCCTATACTGCGAACATTTCCTTGGCCGTTGTTGCTCACCATACACCATTTTTACGCCATCTTCAGTTGAGAATTTCAAAATCTGGTGGAGAGTCGACGGTACCGCCCTAATGTTGTGTATCCATGGCCTTCCGAGTAGGGCTTTGTATCTCTGGTTACCTTCGATGGCATGAAACACGGTTTCCCAAACCGTACCGGACACATTGATTAGGAGGGAGATTTCTCCCTTCATCGTTTTGCTTGACATGTTAAACCCACTAAGGGCTCGAGAATCGGGTACGATTTGGTCGAGTAGCTTGAGCCGCTCCACTACCCCGAATCTGATTATATTGGCCGAGCTACCTGGATCCACGAGCACACGCTTAATTCAAAAGTTATTTAAAAGAAGAGAAATTACCAGTGCATCATTATGTAGTTGGGACAAGGCTTCAATATCTTCTTCTCTGAACATAATAGTTCCTTTAAGAACATAACTTTGAGTTTGTCCTTTTGTGGTGATGGGCATCTTGGCCCGTTTATGCATGGGTTCTTGCGGGATATCAGTTTCTCTGATAATCATATGAATGGTGTGCTGGGGTTCTTCTGATCCATTCTTCCTTTTCGATTCTCTTTCTCGAAAATGGTTCTTGGTTCGATCGCCGAGAGATTCTCGAAGATGCCTTCTGTCGATCAACAGGGCCACTTTTTTTCGAGCGGGAGTTCTCCGTGCTTCATGTTGGTCTTCCCTGCGTACACCTCCGTCCGAATGAGAGCTCGTATTGACATGTTGAGGGTTGCGTGAGCCTTTATCGATGGGGGTTTGCACTGGCTCCCCTCTAAGGTTTTCTGCTGGTACACCGGCACTTGCAGTAACTGCTTCATTCTCTCTGCGATCCTTAGGTTCGTTGTTTCCATGTGTGTTTACTGAGTTGGACATTTTCTGACCTGATATTGAAGATTCTTGGAGAAGAAAAAGTTTAAAGAATAACTTGTGGTTTTAGAAAACTAGCACTAAAACAATCACTATTATTTTTAGCCCCACGGTGGGCGCCAAACTGTTTACCTTGAAAATGGTAATTACAATTATATTTGATTATGTGGTTCTAAAAATACGTGATCTATTCTAATACCAGTTGTTTAGGCAGTATATGCTAGGTTAGAAATGAGAAAACAAAAAAAGAGCGAAGGGTAGCAAGATTATGCAAACCGAGCAGCGGAGAGTCTGGTCTCGAGGTCGGTCGGAATGAGCCTCGAGGTCGAGCTTAAGAGCTTGACAAGGGGTTGTCTAGAATGATACAACAGTGTTGAAGGCCTCGTAAATGGCCCATTTGTGATTAATAACGAGTAATAAATGAAGAACAACTAATGAACACTGGAACAATTGTAGAGCATGTTGTAGTTACAGTGCAGAGGATGATTTATTCTTGTATTCAATATCATGTGTATATAAAGTGACAATGGTCCCCTTTATATATGAGGTGAATCCCAACATAGTACATGTGTAATTATTAAAAAAGAGAAATGGCTAGTATAGCCATTTAATGCCAAAGTATGGGCCTATACTATTTTGCGTACTTGGTCAGCTTTAACCACGTGCCTTTTGGGGTTTTCCCGCCATTCCATGGTGGTCATCGATCCACTCTGCTTTGGGGTCGAGAAACCTCGATATACCTCCTCGAGGGATGTTCCTCGGAGTTGAGCTTCAGATTCCACCCCGATACATTCGTGGTCGAGGCCCAGAACGCAGTAGAAGCATTAAAATCGGACTTCCCCGGTTATACCATATACACTCAGATCCTATTTTGGTTCTTCAAACTCTAGGTTTTTCCTCCAACTAGAACTTGAAAAGGAGAAAAAATCTATTAGAGTTTGTGTGCAATTTTGGGGATGATTTTTTTAGTGGTTTATGTATGGTTATTGTGCTATATATTGAGTGTTGTATTTCAGGAGATAAGACCTTAAATGGGCTCTTTGGACGACCCGAAATATCCCCTTTTTGGGCATATTTAATCCTCTCATTTAAGCAAGTAGGTGACACACCTTCTTGTCATCTAGCAGTCTGCGCAATCTCGCAAAACAATATATCTCTCTCTTCTCCAATATTTTATTTACAAATGGTTTAATGAGTTAGAAAATAGATTCATGGATATTCAACTTGATGGGTGGAACACCCCGTAACTCTAGGTATATGGGGAAAAAAATCATAGTTACATTTGACCAAACTTTCAGTAAAACTTATGAATATAACTTGTGATGACTTTCATCGACTTTTGTTCCACATCTCGGTTGAATTCCAAACATAACACACCACTATCATACAACTAACATAACTCATAACATAACCTCCTTATAAGGCTAAGCACCCTAGTGTCACCCCAAAAGTACATGTTATGACATTCCCAACTTGTCGACTTTCAACGAACCATTAATTTCTTCAATTCCTTTAGCTTCTGAACCTTCCAACCCTCTTCATATTTGTTTTTCATAATCTTCAATATTTGTATCCTCCGAGGTAATATGATAACTTACTTTCTTTTAAAGATGATCTCATTTTTGGTCTTACTAGTTTGCTTATGACAGACTTTTACGTACGAAAATATGGGGTGTAACACCATTCCCCCCTTAGGAAACTTCGTCCTCGAATGTTAACTCTTACAGACTTGGGAAGATTTTTCCAGAGTCTCCTCCACACACTAGACGAATACAAACCTACATGCAGCCAGAAAACATACTACACATGCCACACATGGCCAATGCCTATAAATTGCAACACTTGGACTCACACGACCGTAAATAATAAATAAAAAGTAAAAAGACCTTACTTGATGACTTACTAAAATGAATAGAGTTGTGCTGAAGCATCCCATCTTGAGCCATATCTTCAGTTTGAAATACGTGGGGGTATTTAGAATTCATTTCTTCCTCCACTTCCCACGTCATCTCTTCCATGTTCTTGTTTCTCCATAAAACATTCACGGAGGCTAACTCCTTATTTCTTACCTTGTAGATTTGTCGGTCTAGGATGGAAACTAGAACTTCATTGTATGGTAAGTACTCTGTGATCTGTACATCATTAGTGGGCACCACTCGGTTAGGATCGCCAATGCACTTCCGTATCATAGATGTCACGACCCAAACCGATGGGCCGCGACTGGAACCCGGTGCCTTACTCAATCGTGTACCAACGTAACATATCTTTCTAATTGTACTATCATTGGAAAATGGTCCAAACAGGCCATCATTGTCTAACCAGAATAAACATAAGGGAATACTCAATATAGGACGACCCAAGCTGATATAAACTTATACATATGACATACGAAATAAGACCAAAATGATCATTCGTATACTGAACATAGGCCGATAAGGCCATACAATCTACCACGTACATGACATATTTCTACAAGTCACTAAGAGTAGATAAGTACCATAAAGGTTGGGACAGGGCCCCTCCATACTAATCAATACACGTCTAAATCATACTGACTAAATAAGCAAATGGAGCGCACCAACACCTTCCGCTGAGCTGATACCCTACTCGAAGGACTCCTAACCTGTCTATCGGGACCTGTGAACATGAAATGCAGCATCCCCAGGCAAAAGGGACGTTAGTCCAAGTAATGTACCAAGTATGTAAGGAATTAAAATCAGTAAATAATAGACATGAGAGAAACATGGAGTAAAAGACTCTACATGTAAGTTTGAATAGCTTTGTGAATCATTTAATACTTATAATGTCATGCATATGTGTATAAATGTCATACCATGCATAGGTATATGCGTTCATAACATCAGCAAGCCTCTGAGGGCATCCCATCATATCATCTCGGCCACTGTAGGCAAATAATCAATGTATACCAGTTGATCAAGTGGTGGTGCGTATATATCGCCGTAACCTTCTCCCGTATCCTATATACATATATATATATATATATATATATACGTGTATATAACTCCATCTGTTCATGGGTCAATGTAGAGGTATAAATGAATGTAATGCATGTGAAGTAGGTCAATAAAATCTCTCGGAACGTCATAAGATCACTATGCCTCTGATTGATATCATGAAATAAGCTTTATCAACTTACGTATTTTCTGAGACCCATGAACAAATGATAGAATAATAAGACATTTGGGGAATCAAGAAAATATGAACCTCTAGTATTTCTATGAATAAAGTCATTTATGAAAGTTGTGCATTAGCTCGAATCATTTGTATCGTATGGATCATGCCAAAAAGAAAGAAGGGATAGCCTTAACATACCTGAGAGGATTCTCTTAAAAATCCCTCTAACACATGTCAATTGCGATGACACATAACAGTGGATCGAAGTAGGGGAAAATCTATATGATACTCTTGAGAAAGATTGCACCGTACTCCCTTAGAATCGCAAAATCCCGTTTTTATTATGCTAAGAAGTCTCGTAGGAATTCTTGTTGAAGTAACTCACGTTACTTTCATATATGATTTTTCATGAAATCTTGCTGAAGATTGTTACTTAGAGTTGGGATGTAAGCATCTCTATTCTATATATTAAAGAATACTTTTTTGTGAATTTGAGAGACTTTTATGGCTTAGGCAAGAGTCCCTCTAAAGGTGCCACCTAATAATGTAAGATAAGAGTCATTAATTAGCTTTAGAATCTCATTTCCCTTGCTGCCACATTGACACCTTAAGCTTATCCAATAATCTCCATTAATTATCCATTAATCTCATGGTTAACTTGTTAATTTTTTATTAACCAACAATTAACAAATTACCCACATAATTAAGAATTATCTCAAATTACTGAATATACTACTCACTTTTAAAATACCTTATACACCTCACGATCATGGTCATGTGATACCTTGTTTGGAACAAGTCCATAAATACCGGGTATTATAGTTTAGACCGTATTTTATTCCAAAATATCAAACTTTGACGAAACTCACCTTCACGAATTTACTTATCACTTATTTGAAATAGCGTAATACTTATAATTCCATCGTAATCTCCTTCCCAAACTTACATCGATTACCTTATGACGAAACTTTAACATACAAAAATACGGAATGTAACATCTCATTTTCCGTGCTTATATTAATTTACTCATGGCGTACTTCCACGTACGAAAACATGGGGTATAACATCATTCCCCCCTTTGGAAAATTTGTTCTTGAATGTTTTCTGATGCACTTATCATTCTCATAACCCATAGCTCTTGCAAATACTTTAGTACTCTCTCTGCCATCTAGACAACTATTTTGTGAATAAATCCAAAGGTCAGGGCATTCCCCCCTTTAAGCCTCTTTCTCACACCATGACCTTTGGTCAGAATTCTTCCAATCTCGTACCTATTGCTACTTTTTATTATGCCGCCTGCACGACTCTAACCTCGTAAGTGCGCCTATGGGATTCTTCTCTACTTTTTTTCCTCTAGTTTTCAGCCAATCTCTAGGTCTCACTTTGTAAACATATACATAGCTTGACAAGATGTCCCTCATTGTATCTATAGTGAAGTTCTTCGCTCGGTACTTTGTCGAACTTACGAATATTGCTATATCTTATTTCATAGGCCCAATTATTTATCCGCATGACTTTACTGCGTCTAAGTAAGTCATACTGTACCATAACTCTTACCTCAATTTATCATTACTGAGGTCTGCTACCAAACTCCAGGTTACTTTCTTTGCTTATCCCATATGTATAAATCTATGTCCATTAATGCTTCCTCATTAATGTTCATTCTAAGACTGACGACAAAATATCATCTCATACTTTGTTAAATTTATCCATCCATTATTGATTCACCTCAATATTGATCTTTAATCTACCATTGGTAACTTGACCTTTTACGTAATCACGAGGGATCACGTTGCATCGTTGAACATTTTAAGGCGATTTTCCTGATCTGTCTGGGGGTGATATGATACTATACTTCCATAATTGTATTTCACAGCATCCAAATGTGATTTATCTTACGTGGTATTTTAATCCTGTACAATTCATGAAAGTATTACTCAATCGAAGGCCCAAATGTCATCCTTCATCTATCACAATTAAACCTTCATTCCACTACTAGGGCAACATTCCATTTCTTCTAAATGCTCTAGTCTTAGACTCCTTTGAGTTCATTCAGGCTATACTGAGTTTCTATAACTTGGAGAACCCACTAGCTCTCTTGTTTTCATGGGCTTAATCCTGAGTACTTTTCCATTCTCATCACCTTCTCACCCGCCCTTTCTTAACTTTACTCCTATCTACCTAAAACCCTATCGCTTTACCATACTTTAACTTGCAACCTATGCGTATTCATTTATACTGCTTGCAACCTTCCTTTAACTTGCTTGCAACCTAGATTTCCTTATGTTATTGTGGAACATCAAATGAGACATCACATTGTCTCAAACTTTTCTTTACACTTTTAACTAGACCTCTCGATACCTAGAAAACATAGGCAGGAAGATATTCCACTAATAACACCGCTATCCTTCCGGGATATCGAATCCCAATGCTTCTAGCCTTCTATCTGAACTATGGATTATTCACAATCTTCTGCACCTGAGTATCTCATATGTTGTTCACCTTTACCTTACTTACCTTAAGATATCGCTTCACCTCTTTTATTCCTATCATAACCTCCCTTCCGCATAGGTATAATTCACCTCCACAATTTGAAGCTCTATTATAATACTTGCATTTTTGGTGCATACACAGTCCGGTGGGAGCTTCATACTGACTTCTTATGAGGCTGATACTCTTATAACTTACTTATCGTCGAGCCATTATAAAATATTATTGTTGTACTATCTCTCTTGTACCTATGATATTAAGAATGATTCTGCAATGTTCTCAATCAAGATTTCCATAATTTTTTGGGTCCAATAATCAAACTCCAGATTTACTTAGTTGATGTAATTCTTTAGTTTCCTCTTTTTTCTAATCAGCCTTATGTAGTCTAAGTTATCTTCCGATATACGGCTCCCAGTATTAGTTATTACTTTAGCCTTTCATGGACGAAATGGAATATCTGTGATACCATCATCTAACAATTCAATCCTTTATCTATGCTTTGTGATCAATTCTTTCTTTTAACTTATACCGGAGTTTTCTACGACTGTATGAATGTCAATATATAGGCTGCATGGATAATACTCCGAAATCTTAAGTGCGTTCATAACGTAACTAACTATGGATCATTGATTGAATAATTCATTTTGTTCCATCTCAACTTTCTTTAAACGTAAGCAATAACTTTTCTTGGTCTTTCTGCCCTCTTGTTGCATGCATACTTACTTAGCATATCTTAGTTCCCACGCTTGTCGGATTTCTTTTTGTGCAACTCATATGATTTTGACCATTACTTTTGGTTTCACTTCCCGCTCATTAGCCACTATAGGTGCCAAACCACTTTCTTATGGAGTGCATACAATGTTGTAGTGAGACTGCTATTACAAGACCATTTCTTCTTCAAGTTACTATGTTTAGGTTGAAGCCTTCTTCCTTATTTCCTCAGCAAGTCTTTCATTGTAGTACTTAGGGAGGACCCTTTGACTCTTGTAAAGCTGCGAGCTTATTACATCGTATGCTCGACAGAATATTTGATGTCCTTCCTCGCCAATAATTATCCATAGTTACTTACCTCCACACCATTGTACTTGTAGGGTTGCTTCTGAGCTGATATTTTGATTGTCTTCCTAGTGGAACTCTCTTTTATCTCCGTAACACTCATACGGTACCTTTAACTACCCCAACTCCTATCTGAATATTTCTCAAGGGTCACAGTGTCATATCTGCGAGACTGAATTCCCCATGTTGGGGTTCACTATGTTTATCTTGCATGATATATTGATTTGACTGTATCTTCTTGTCTAGACATAACTAGGTTCTTCCTGAATCAACTACTAACTACTCATTGGCCCATTCTCATATCAATATTCCACGTAATCTTTCTTGGGTTATTTCCTTTGTCTTAACTCACCTCTCGCGCTGGCTCCTTATTTAACAATAACATCCCGGACAGGGAACCTGACTTCCTTTCCTTGACGTCATGCTTGGATAATGTTCTGGAATCGTAGCATATATGTAGGATTTGAATAAGTGTAATCTCATCCCTTTCTCATTTTTATTGCATTTTTCCTTTACCATTCCATAGTTACTAGAACCACTTTGTTTTGACTTAATGCCGCATCACTCCATATTCCCCCTTTAGGGGAGTACTATGATTTAGTGCTATGATAATCTATGTATAGATGATTTACCTCTTCATCTTTGGCGTCTTTTCACATCATCGATGACCCATACTCGGCTCATGGTAATCTTTCACTACCAGGGATAACAAATTTCCTTACTCACGAGGGTGACACTTAGTATAACTGGAACATACACCCCCTTAAGCTTAAATTTGCTCACATTGCTTACTTTAGGAAAGCATCTTCCTGAATGACCTTTAAGGGTTATTCTTATTTCGTCCATTCTATTATTGCCGGAATGAAATCTCTGAATTTCTCATGATGCCGGCTATTATCAAATCACTCAGTCCCTAATTCATGTTTAGTTTGTCTTGTTCACCAGTCCATACTGATTACTATTACTCTGGGTCTAACATTTTTATTTTGGTAATCACGTTAGAGTCATGAACTTAATTCTCGAAATGAGGATATGACTATATGGCTTATACTCTTTTGTGGTCTCAAGGCCTTTCACTTGCTGTCTTTTCTTTCACTTGGCTATAGACTCTGTAATACTGTCATCATTTTTTTATTTACCGTTGTCATCCATGTATGACATCTGACTCATAATGCTTCCTTGACTATCTTCTTATTTCCCTGCTAACATTTATGTCTATCACTTTATTCTGAAAACTTCAACAAGACATTCTTCTGCTTCTAGCTCCCTTTTCTCCATTCACTGGCTCTTCGGATTGCCTAACATTCTCTCTATACTAGGGACGGGAGCCATACTATGGTAATATTTATCCCTTCCAGGATTCCAGTACTTGTCTTTGTAAAAATATTTTTAAACACTCTAATATTAATATCTAACTGTACTATTCTAGAATGCACCATCTAGGTGTCTCACAAGAAGAATTAATACAACTTTTGTAATATCCTTCAAAAATGTTAGCTAACGAACTTTAACCCTAGCTGGATCCTGATATACCGTCCTTCTCTTAAACTATATTTGCTGGCTCCCATGGAGCATAACTGAGATGGGTGTGACTAAATGTACATACCTCTATTACAATTGAAGGTAACTCAAAATGCTTATATTTCTCTACTTGAATTGTAAATACCGTTAATCTTCATTAACTGGGTACCTCGTATCCTTCTTCACCTTGCTTGTTTTATTTGCTGAAACTTGTGCTGTGATGACCCAAAAGGTTATCTTGTGTAATTTAGCAAAAACTATGTTCCGAGGCCCCGAAAGCCTCTGTTAATCTCACCTCGTTGTGCGTGCACAACCCGAGCGCGTAGCCGAGAAGTCTTTATGTGGAAATGGGTTGAACTGTTGAATTTATGATAATTAATAGAATGAAGTTCACTTTGGTCAACATTTTTGGTAAACGGACCCGTGATTTGACGGTCCCGGAGGGTTTGTAGGAAAATATGGGAACTAGGTGTATGCCCGAAATCGAATTCCGAGGTCCTAAGCCCGAGAAATGAATTTTTAAAGAAAATTGTTTTTTAAAAATAAGAAAGACTTTTTAAAATGAACTTTGAGGTGAAATCTGCGTTACCGGGCCCGTATTATGGTTCTGGAGCCCGAAACATGTTTAATATATGTTATGCGACTTATCTGTGAAATTTGATGTAAAACAGACTTGAAATGACGTGGTTCGGATCGAAATTGGAATATTTGAGCTTTATGAAGTTTTATGAAAATTCTATGAGTTTTGAGGTTTAAATCCTTGTTTTGATGTTATTTTGGTGGTTTAATTAATCGAATAAGTTTGTAGGATGATTTTGCAAGTCGTGTGTATATTTGGTGTCATTCCGAGTTGTATAGGTCAGTTCGGCACGTTGTTAGCGAAGTCTAGAAAACTTAAAGTTCCTAAGTTTGGCTCTTGGGGTTTGGGGGTGTGATTTTGAGTTTTAGCGTTGTTTGGGTGTTTCAAAGGATCGAGCGAGTTCGTGTTATGATTTGAGACTCATTGGTATATTTCGACTAGGGCTCGGGTCGGCCCAGGTGCCTTCCGAGCACCTACGGGGCTAAAAATCAGCAAACATAGCTGCAGGTGCACCTGTTCTGGTGTGACCGCAGGTGCGGTTATCCAGTCGCAAGTGCGATTACCTAATGGTCTGGCCAATTATCGTGGGTGCAGAAAATATTCCACAAGAGCGGAGTGGCAGGTGCGGTCTCCACTCTGTAGGTGCAGGCCTAGGCTCCCCAGCCCATTTCCGCAGGCGCTAGATTTTCCTCGCAGGTGCGGGAGCGCAGGTGCGGAATCACTGTGCAGGCAGTGTGTTTTATATACGGGTTTCAAAACCATCTTTCTCATTTCTTTCTTCTTCCTTGGGCGATTTTCCTCCATTGTTAAGGGCTAACGACCTGGTCTTCTAAGGTAAGTGAACTTTGCTCAAAAATTAGTTTCATGCATGGATTCTAGCTTAATTAACTACATAAATTAGTGCAAAAATCAAGAATTTGGGTAATAACCTAGAACTTGTAACCATTTGAGAATTTTCTGTGAATTGGCCATGAAATCAAGTAAGAATCGTATATTAATGATCCTTAGGCTTTGGGTGAGTGTCCTTTTCGAGAATTATTGGAATCCGAGCGAGCGGACCGAGATCGAATTTTTGTATTTTTAGAAGAATGCTAATAAATGGATAATTAGGCTATGGGATCGATTTTTGAGTCATTATTGATATACTTAAGTTAATTATGTCTAGATACTGTTGTTCCAGAATTGAATTCAAAAGGAAAGGCGGTGTTAGAGGCTTGATTGCTATTTTTTGACCCGAGGTAAGTGTCTTGGCTAACTTTGGTGAGGGAATAGGTATTGTATGCTATGTGTTAGGTGTTTATCATGTTCAATGCATAGGTGAGGTGACGAGTACCTATGCATTGTGTGTCAAGCATGCCCGTGAGTCTATTTTCGATAAAAACCTTATTATTACTTCTATGTTCGTTATAATATGCAATTGTCTCTACTTGGAGGTTGATTAATGTTGAAAACTCTGGTTGATGAACTCATGATGTATTGGTTTGATTGAGAACCCAATTGCAAATGATATATTTGAAATGATTGGTTATAGCTGAGTCCCTTGCCGGGATATTGTTACGATATTAACTGATACTTTCCCCTTGCCGGGTGATTTTGAATTGTATTTCCACTATGCTGTATTCCTTGCCATTGATATTGTCATTGTTTCGGTGAGGAAAAGTGTAAAAGCACGAAAAGTGATGCCGTGCCATGATTTACATTGATTACGTCATAATTTGCATAGTGAGGAAGAGAGTAAAAGCACGAAGGGTGATGCCATGCCATATTTTATATTGTTATGCACGAGGGGACATTCCGTGCCATGTTTATGTTGTTTATACACGAGGGGACATTCTGTGCCATATTTTATATTGTTATGCACGAGGGGATATTCCGTGCCGTGATTGTGATGTTCTATGCACGAGGGGACATTCCGTGCCGTGATTGTAATGTTTTATGCACGAGGGGCCATTCCGTGCCATATTTTATATTATTATGCACGAGGGGACATGCCGTGCCATTTCTTTTCACTGTTTTAAATTGTGTTTTCAATACCCGTTATTATTTTCGAATATTTTAGACTGTTGTTTTCATTTCCGTCATTTCAGCATTTGCTACCTCTTACCCCCAGCATGTTCTTCCCTGTAATTGTATTCTTGTTTAGTTTCTACTATACTATTGAACTGCACAGGTACATTTCATTGTCGTGTCGTAGCCTCGTCACTACTTCACCGAGGTTAGGCTCGACACTTACTTAGTACATGGGATCGGTTGTACTGATGCTACACTGCACATCTTATTGTTATGCAGATCCCCACTCGGACCCGGTGGACAGCGTTGGGGGAGTCTCATTCAGTTCACCATAGAGGCTTCGAGGTATACCCGCTGGCGTTCGTGGGACTTGGCGTCTCTCCTATCCCTAGTTCTTCATTTCTGTCTTGTTTTTCCTCTAGTTCTCAGAGACAGTCATGTATTTCCTTTCAGAATTTGTATTTAGCACTCCTATAGACAATTCGTGAGTTTGTGACTCCAGGTTTTGGGAAATTATTGCGACGCTGTATTATGTTGTCTTTACTTAGCTTTGAAACTTAATCTATTTTCGCTGTTAAGTTGTGAACTATTTTTAGCTTATCCTGTTATTTTGGTATTATCATGTTAGTTTAACTGTACACGTTGGCTTGTCTAGCGGGTTCAACGTTAGACGCCATCACGGTCCAAAGGTGGGATTTAGGGGCGTGGCAAGTTGGTATCAGAGCTCTAGGTTGCTTAGGTCTCACAACTCACGGACAAACTTGGTAGAGTCCGAGGGATCGGTACGGAGACGTCTGTATTTATCCCCCAGAGGCTGCAAATTTAGGATGACTCCACATTTCTTTTCATCTCTATCGTTTGATATGAATTCTGAGTACTGATTGAGTTTCTATTCTATTCTCTCGCAGATGGCGAGGACGTGTGCTTCCCTTGGTTCCGCTCAGCAGCCCGACACTCCTGCTACAACTCTTACGAGGGGTCGAGGTCGAGGACGAGGCTGTGCTAGAGGCCGAGGTCGGGAGCGGGCTCAGCCTAGAGAAGCAGCCCCAGTGAAGGACCCTCAGGTCGAGTATGACGAGGAGGTCCCAGTTCCGGCAGTCCCAGTTGGACCAGCTCAGGTCCTAGGGGGGTTCATAGCTACCCCAGTGCTTCAGGACGCTCTTGTCCGTCTAGTCAGACCCATGGAAAGTGTAGTACATGTAGGTCTTCTTCCTACTGCACCAGCCATCTCTCAGGCTAGGGGAGGTACCCAAACTCCTTCCACTCGCACGCCGGAGCAGCTAGCTCCACAGTTTCAGACTCCGGCACCTCAACCAGCCGGAGTGACTCAGCTAGGTATTGCAGCGCCGGTAGCAGAGGGAGAAGCTATGTCAGCGGATGCTTTGTGGAGACTGGACAGGTTCACTAAGTTATTCACTGCTACTTTTACTGGTTCACCATCAGAGGATCCCCAGGATTATTTGGACAACTGCCATGAGGTTCTTCGAAACATAGGCATAGTGGAGTCCAATGGAGTTGACTTCGCTACTTTTCGGTTATCTGGTGCAGCAAAGAGTTGGTGTAGAGACTATTGCCTAGCCAGACCAGCTGGGTCTGCACCTTTGACTTGGACTCAGTTCTCAGAGGTATTTTTGGGGAAGTTCCTTCCCATTACTTAGAGAGAGGACCTTTGGAGACAGGGATCTATGACAGTCACTCAGTACGAGACCAGGTTCATCACTCTAGCCCGACATGCTCTTATGATACTTCCCACTAATCGGGAGAGGGTTCAGAGATTTATTGAGGAATTGGCCCAGCCTATTAGACTACAGATAGCTAGAGAGTGAGGTAATGATATTTCGTTCCAGGATGCGGCCAATGTGGCCAGGAGGATTGAGATGATTATGTCACAGGGTGGTGGTCAGGGGGCTGACAAGAGGTCCCATCATTCCGGTCGTTTCAGTGGAGCCTTATCTAGGGGTAGGGATTCTTCAGGCAGAGGTCATCCTCACCGACCCTATCAGTCGGCACTTCAGGTAGCTCACAGTGCACCACCAGCACCTACCAGTACACCACCGCTTCAGAGCTTTCACGGTGCTTATCAGGGTTGTCAGGGACAGTTCCAGAGTCCCCAGCCATATCAGCTGAGGCAGTGTTATTTTTACGGTGGATTGGGGCATATTTCTAGGTTTTGCCCCCGAGGTCCGGGTGGGTCTCAGTATCAGGGTTCCCGTGCTATGGTTCCCACATCAGGTGCACCCCCACCCCCTTAGTTAGCTAGGGGTGGCGGTCGGAGTTCCAAAGGTAGAGTTCAGACTCATAGAGGTGGAGGACATGCCACAAGAGGTAGAGGTCAGGCGGCAGTAGGTCGACCCAGAGATGATCAGATTGGAGGGGCTCAACCCCGGTCTATGCTTTTCCTGCCAGGCCTGATGCCGAGGCTTCTGATGCACTTATTACAGGTACAGTTTCAGTTTGCAGCCGAGAGGCTTCAATGTTGATTGATCCGGGTTCTACATTCTCCTATGTGTCTTCATATTTTGCCCCTTATTTGAGTATACCCCGTGATTCCTTGAGTACTGCTGTGCATGTTTCTACACCGGTGGGTGATTCTATAGTGGTAGATCGAGTCTACCGTGCTTGCTTAGTAGTCATGGGTGGTCTGGAGACTCAGGTTGATCTCTTGCTTCTGGATATGGTTGACTTCGATGTTATATTGGGGAAGGATTGGTTATCCCCCTATTATGCTATTCTGGATTGTCATGCCAGGACAGTGACCTTGGCTTTGCCAGGGGTGCCTCGTTTGGAGTGGAAAAGAACTCCTAGTCATTCTTCGGGTAGAGCTATTTCTTATATGAAGGCTCAACGCATGGTCAGGAAGGGTTGTTTGGCCTATTTGGCCTATGTTCGTGATTCTAGCGTCGAGGTTCCTTCCCTAGAGTCTGTGCCCGTGGTTCGTGAGTTTCCAGAGGTTTTCCATGCTGACCTGCCGGGTATGCCAACCGACAGGGATATTGATTTTTGTATTGAGTTAGCTCAGGGCACCCAACATATTTCTACTCCACCGTATCGTATGTCCCCGTAAGAGTTGAAGGAGTTGAAAGATCAGTTGCAGGATTTGTTGGATAAAGGCTTCATTAGGCCTAGTGTCTCTCCTTGGGGTACTCCAGTATTGTTTGTCAAGAAGAAGGATGGCTCGATGAGGATGTGTACTGACTACCGGCAGTTGAATAAGGTTACTATTAAGAAAAAGTATCCTTTGCTGAGGCTTGATGATTTATTCGACCAGCTTCAGGGTGCTTCAGTGTTTTTCAAGATTGACTTTAGATCTGGTTACCATCAGCTGAGGATTAGGGCGTCAGATGTCCCTAAGATAGATTTTCGCACTCGTTATGGGCATTATGAGTTCTTGGTGATGTCATTTGGGCTGACGAATGCCCCCGCTGCTATTATGGAGTTGATGCACCGAGTGTTCAAGCCTTATTTGGACTCATTTGTGATTTTTTTCATTGATGATATATTGATATACTCTCGCAGCCGATAGGAGCATAAGCAGCACCTTAGAGTCGTCCTCCAGACTCTGAGGGATAGTCAGTTGTATGCCAAATTCTCCAAGTGTGAGTTTTTGTTGATTTCGGTTGCATTTCTAGGCCATGTAGTATTGTCAGAGGGTGTTCAGGTAGATCCCAAGAAGATTTCAGCAGTCAGAGATTGGCCTAGACCTACCTCAGCTACAGAGATCCGGAGTTTCTTGGGCTTAGCAGGTTATTATCGCCGGTTTGTGGAGGGCATTTCATCCATTGTAGCCCTGATTACCAGATTGACTCAGAAGAGTGCCCAGTTCAGGTGGTCTGATGAGTGCGAGGCGAGCTTTCAGAAGCTCAAGACAGCCTTGACCACGTCACCAGTGTTGGTTTTGCCCACATGTTCAAGATCGTATACCGTGTATTGTGATGCTTCACGGGTTGGTCTTGGTGCGGTGTTGATGTAGGATGGCAAGGTTATACCCTATGCTTCTCGCCAGTTGAAGGTTCATCAGAAGATCTATCCAGTTCATGACTTGGAGTTAGCCGCCATTGTGCATGCATTGAATATTTGGAGGCATTACTTGTATGGTGTGCCATGTGAGGTGTTCAAGGATCATAAGAGCTCACAATATTTGTTTAAACAGAAGGAGTTGAGCATGAGACAGAGGAGATCGATAGAGTTGCTAAAGGAGTATGATATTACCATTCTTTATCATCCGGGGAAGGCCAATGTGGTGGACGATGCTTTGAGCCAGAAGTTAGCTAGTATGGGTAGTCTTGCCTATTTATCAGTCGGAAAGAGACCTCTTGCTTTGGATGTTCAGGCGTTAGCCAACCGATTTGTGAGATTGGAGGTTTCTGAGAGTGGCATTGTTCTGGCCCATACCCATTCTTCTTTGTATGATCGTATTCAGACCAGACAGTATGATGATCTCCATTTATGTGTTCTTAGAGATAGAGTCAGGCATGGAGATGCCAAGCAGGTTACGGTTAATGTTGAGGGAGTTTTGAGGATGCAAGGACAAATTTGTGTACCTGATGTGGATGGTATTCGTGAGTTGATACTATATGAGGCCTACAATTCCCGATATTTCATTCATCCGGGCGCCGAAAAGATGTACCAAGACTTGCGGTAACATTATTGGTGGCGTAGAATGAAGAAAGATATTGTAGCTTATGTAGATCGGTGCTTGAATTGTCAGCAGGTTAAGTACGAGCACCAGAGACCCGGTGGTTTGATGCAGCAGATTCAGTCCCCGAGTGGAAGTGGGAGCGAATCACCATGGACTTTGTAGTTGGAATCCCACAGACTCAGAGGATGTTTGATGCAGTATGGGTCGTTGTGGATAAGCTGACCAAGTCAGCGCACTTCATTCCAGTATCAATTTCGTATTCAGCAGAGAAGTTGGCAAGGATCTATATGAGAGAGATTGTTACACTGCATGGTGTGCCCATGACCGAGGTACTCAGTTTACCTCCCATTTCTGTAGAGTATTTCAGCGAGAGTTGGGCACCCAGATCGATTCGAGCACCGCATTTCATCCTTAGACGGACGGGCAGTCCGAGCGTACTATTCAGATTTTGGAGGATATGTTGCGAGCTTGTGTTATTGCCTTTGGTGGTTCATGGGATCAGTTCTTGCCTTTAGCTGAGTTTGCCTACAACAACGGCTATCATCCGAGCATTCAGATGGCTCCGTATGAGGCGTTGTATGGTAGACGGTGTCGGTCTCCAGTCGGATGGTTTGAGCTGGGAGAGGCTTGATTGTTGGGTTCTGAGTTAATCCAGGATGCCTTGGAAAAGGTCAAGATCATTCAGGATAGACTTCGTACAACCCAGTCCAGGCTGAAGAGTTATGCGGATCACAGAGTTCGAGATTTGGCATTTATGATAGGCGACTAGGTATTTCTTCGGGTGTCGCCCATGAAGGGCGTGATGAGATTCGGAAAGAAGGGAAAGTTGATCCCTAGGTACATTAGTCCATTTGAGATTCTGGACAAGGTAGGAGAGGTGGCCTATGGACTTGCCTTGCCACCTAGTTTGTCATCCGTGCAACCAGTATTTCACATGTCTATGCTCCGGAGGTATATTGCAGACCCATCTCATGTACTTGACTTCAGTGGTGTCCAGTTGGACAAGGATCTGTCTTATGAGGAGGAGCCTGTAGCCATATTAGATCGGCAGGTGCGACAGTTGAGATCGAAGAGTTATCCTTCGGTTCGTGTTCAGTGGAGAGGTCAGCCTGTTGAGGCAGCTACTTGGGAGTCCGAGCCCGATATGCGGAGCTGTTATCCCCACCTTTCCCCGATTCAGGTACTTTTCTATGTCTGTTCGAGGACCAACAGTTGTTTTAGAGGTGGAGATTAAGATGACTATGTGTAATTTAGCAGAAACTGTGTTCCGAGGCCCCGAAAGCCTCCGTTAATATCACCTCGTTGTGCGCGCACAACCCGAGCACGTAGCCGGGAAGTCTTTATGTGGAAATGGGTTGAACTGTTGAATTTATGATAATTAATGGAATAAAGTTGACTTTGGTTAACATTTTTGGTAAACGGACCCGGACCCGTGATTTGACGGTCTCGGAGGGTTCGTAGGAAAATATGGGACCTGGGTGTATGCCCGGAATCGAATTCTGAGGTCCGAAGCCCGAGAAATGAATTTTTAAAGAAAATTGTTTTCTGAAAATAAGAAAGACTTTTGAAAATGAACTTTGAGGTGAAATCTGCGGTACCGGGCCCGTATTATGATTCGGGAGCCCGGAACAGGTTTAATATATGTTATGCGATTTATCTGTGAAATTTGGTGTAAAACGAACTTGAAATGACGTGGTTTGGATCGAAATTGGAATATTTGAGCTTTATGAAGTTTTAAGAAAATTCTATGAGTTTTGAGGTTTAATTCCTTGTTTTGATGTTATTTTGGTGGTTTAATTAGTCGAATAAGTTCGTAGGATGATTTTGGAAGCCGTGTGTATATTTGGTGTCTTTCCGAGTTGTATAGGTCAGTTCGGCACATTGTTAGCGAAGTCTAGAAAACATAAAGTTCCTAAGTTTGGTTCTTGGGGTTTTGGGTGTGATTTTGAGTTTTAGCGTTGTTTGGGTGTTCCAAAGGCTCGAGCGAGTTCGTGTTATGATTTGGGACTCGTTGGTATATTTGGACTAGGGCTCGGGTGGGCCCAGGTGCCTTTCCGGCACCTAACGGGGCTAAAAACTAGCAAACGTGGCTACTGGTGCACCTGTTCTGGTGTGACCCCAGGTGCGGTTGCCCAGTCGCAGGTGCGGGATCGCTCTTGCGGTCCCAAGCATCGCAGGTGAGATTACCCAATGGCCTAGCCAATTATTGCAGGTTCTCAAAATATTCCGCAGGTGCGGTCTCCACTCCGCAGGCGCGGGCCCAGGCTCCCCAGCCCATTTCCGTAGGCGCGAGATTTTCCTCGCAGATGCGGGACCGCTCCTGCGGTCCCCAAGGCGCAGGTGTGGAATCACTGTGCATGCAATGTGTTTTATATACGGATCAAACCCTTCTTTCTCATTTCTTTCTTCTTCCTTGGGATATTTTCCTCCATTGTTAAGGGCTAACGACTTGGTCTTCTAAGGTAAGTGAACTTTACTCAAATATTCGCTTCATGCATGGATTCTAGCTTAATTAACTACATATATTAGTGCGGAAATCAAGAATTTGGGTAATAACCTAGAACTTGTAACCATTTGAGAATTTTCTGTGAATTGGCCATGAAATCAAGTAAGAATCGTATATTAGTGATCCTTAAGTTTTGGGTGAGTGTCCCCTTCGAGAATTATTGGAATCCGAGCGAGCGGGCCCGGAGTCGAATTTTGGTATTTTTGGAAGAATGCTAAGAAATGGATAAGTAGGCTATGGGATCGATTTTTTGAGTCATTATTGATATACTTAAGTTAATTATGTCTAGATATTGTTGTTCCGGAGTTGAATTCAAAAGGAAAGCGGTGTTAGAGGCTTGATTGCTATTTTTGGACCCGAGGTAAGTGTCTTGCCTAACTTTGGTGAGGGAATAGGTATTGTATGCTATGTGTTAAGTGTTTATCATGTTCAATGCATAGGTGAGGTGATGAGTACCTACGCATTGTGTGTCAAGCATGCCCGTGAGTCTATATTCGATAAAAACCTTATTATTACTTCCATGTTCGTTATAATATGCAATTGTCTCTACTTGGAAGTTGATTAATGTTGAAAACTCTGGTTGATGAAATCATGATGTATTGGTTCGATTTAGAACCCAATTGTAAAGGATATATTTGAAATGATTGGTTATAGCTGAGACCCTTGTCGTGCAATCGTTGCGATATTGACTGATACTTTCCCCTTGCCGGGTGATTTTGAATTGTATTTCCACTATGCTGTATTCCTTGCCATTGATATTGTCATTGTTTTGGTGAGGAAGAGTGTAAAAGCATGAAGGGCGATGCCGTGCCATGATTTACATTGATTACGTCATAATTTGCATAGTGAGGAAGAGAGTAAAAGCACGAAGGGTGATGTTGTGCCATATTTTATATTGTTATGCACGAGGGGACATTCCGTGCCATATTTTATATTGTTATGCATGAGGGGACATTCCATTCCATGTTTATGTTGTTTATGCACTAGGGGAGATTCCGTGCCATAATTTATTGTTATGCACGAGGGGACATTCCGCGCCGTGATTGTGATTTTTTATGCATGAGGGTACATTCTGTGCCGTGATTGTAATGTTTTATGCACGAGGGGACATTCTGTGCCATATTTTATATTATTATGCACGAGGGGACATGCCGTGCAGTTTCTTTTCACCGTTTTAATTTGGGTTGTCAATACCCGTTATTATTTTTGGATACTTTAGGCTGTTGTTTTCGTTTCCGTCATTTCAGTATTTGTTACGTCTTACCCCCAACATGTTCTTCCCCGTAATTGTATTCTTGTTTAGTTTCTACTATACTATCGAATTGTACGGGTACATTACGTTGTCATGTCCTAGCCTCGTCACTACTTCGCCGAGGTTAGGCTCGGAACTTACTCAGTACATGAGGTCGGTTGTACTGATGCTACACTGCACATCTTATTGTTGTGCATATCCCGCACTCGGACCCGGTTGACAGCGTTGAGGGAGTCTCCTTCAGTTCACCATAGAGGCTTCAAGGTATACCCGCTGACGTTTGTGGGCCTTGGCGTCTCTCCTATCCCTAGTTCTTCATTTCTGTCTTGTTTTTCCTCTAGTTCTCAGAGACAGTCATGTATTTCCTTTCAGACTTTGTATTTAGCACTCCTATAGACTGTTCGTGAGTTTGTGACTCCAGGTTTTGGGAAATTATTGCGACGTTGTATTGTGTTGTCTTTACTTAGCTTTGAAACTTTATCTATTTCCGCTGTTAAGTTGTGAACTATTTTAGCTTATCCTGTTATTTCAGTTTTATCATGTTAGTTTAACTGTACACGTTGGCTTGTCTAGCGGGTTCAATGTTAGACGCCATCATGGCCCAAAAGGTGGGATTTTGGGGCGTGACATGTGTCTACCTTGCGATTCACGTAATCCTTTTTACATAAGAGTGGATAGACATTATTGCCTTAAGGATTCTTATCAAGAAGTTTACACATCTTAGTACACACATGATCTGTTGAATACCTCATATTTACTTATCATAAGCATGATGCAAAAATTGAGTTCCTCTGACTCAACTCTTGCATAACTATATCTATTACCAACCGTCTTTCTGGATGTAGGCATCGTCGTATTATGAATAAGATAGGATTTAGGAAATTGAGTTCTTATAACTAAGCTCTACCACAGGATCGAGAGTAAGAAGAAAGAATGACAGTCCTAAATTCCATGTAACCTCATGCTTATAAGTGTGGTGCACAACACACCTGTAAAAAAGACTCTACTCGACACGACTTGTAGACTCTCTTGGACATAACTGCTCTGATACCACTTTCATCACAACCATGTACCAACATAACATATCTTTCTTATCGTACTATCATTGGTATCTTTCTTATCGTACTATCATTGGCAAATGGTCCAAATGGGCCGTCATGGGCTAATAAGAATAAACATAAGGGAATACACAATATAGAACGACCCAAGCTGATATAAACTTATACATATGACATACGAAATAAGACCAAAATGATCATTCGTATACTGAACATAGGCCGACAAGGCCATACAATCTCTCACGTACATGACATATGTTTACAAGCCTCTAAGAGTAGATAAGTACCATAAAAGTTGGGACAAGGCCCCGCCATGCTAATCAATACACGTCCAAATCATACTAACCAAATAAGTAACTTCGGGAGAAAATGGAGCGCATCAACACCTTTCGCTGAGTTGATAGCCTACTATGAGGACTCTCGACATGTTTGTCAGGACTTGCGGGCATGAAATGCAGCGTCCCCAAGCAAAAGGGATGTTAGTACAAATAATTTACCGAGCATGTAAGGAATGAAAATCAGCAAATAATATACATGAGAGAAACTTGGAGTAAAAGACTCGACATGTAAGTCTGAATAGCTCTGTGAATCATTTAATACTTATGATGTCATGCCTATGCCTTTTCTACTTATGGATACGTATATGTGTTTGTAATCATCAAGCCTCTGAGGGCCTCCCATCATATCATCTCGGCCATGTGGGCAAATCACCAAGGTATATCAGTTGATCAGGTGATGGTGCGTATATAACGCTGTAACCTTTTCTCATATCCCATATATATATATATATATATATGTGTGTGTGTGTGTGTGTGTGTGTGTGTTTGTGTGTGTATAACTCCATCTGGTCATGGATCAATGTACATGTATAAATGAATGTGATGCATGAGAAGTAAGTCTATAAAATATCTCGGAACGTCATAAGACCATTATGCCTCTGATTAATATAATGAAATAAACTTTATCAACTTACGTATTTTCTGAGATCCATGAACAAGTGATAGAATAATAAGACATATGGGGAATCAAGAACATTGGAACCTCTAGTATTTCTATGAATAGAGTCATTTATGGAAGTTGTGCATTAGCTCGTATCATTTGTATTGTATGGATCATGCCAAAAAGAAAGAAGGGATAGCTTTAACATACCTGAGCCAATTCTCTTGACAATCCCTCTAACACACATCATTTGCGAAAACACATAACAATGGATCGAAGTAGGGCAAAATCCATATGATATTCTTGAGAAAGATTGCACCGTACTCCCTTAGAATCGCAAAATCCCGTTGTTATTATGCTAAGAATTCTCGTAGGAATTCTTGTTGAAGTAAATCACATTACTTTCATATATGTTCTTTGATGAAATCTTGCTGAATATTGTCACTTGGAGATGGCATGTAAGCATCTCTATTCTATATATTAAATAAGCCTTTTTCATGAATTTGAAAGACTTTTATGGCTTAGCCAAGAGTCCCTCTAAAGGTGCAACCTAATAATATAAAATAAGAGTCATTATTTAGCTTTTGAATCTCATTCCTTTGCTGCCACATTGACACCTTAAGCTTATCCAATAATCTTCATTATTTATCCATCAATCTCATGGTTAACTTGTTATTTATTCATTAACCAATAATTAACTAATTACCCACATAATTAAGAATTATCTCAAATTACTTAAAATACTACTCACTTTTAACATACCTTATACACCTCACTATCATGGTCATGTGGTACCTTGTATGACACAAGTACATAAATACCGGGTATTATAGCTTAGACCATATTTTATCCCAAAATATCAAACTTTGACGAAACTCACCTTCATGAATTTACTTATCAATTGTTTTAAATAGAGTAATACTTATAATACCAATATAATCTCCTTCCCTAAGTTACGTCGATTAACTTATGATGAAAATTTAACATACGAAATACAAATGTAACATCTCTTTTCCGAGCTTATATCAATTTACTTATGACGTACTTCCATGTATGAAAACATGGGGTATAACAATAGATACATGAAAAACCGGATGGACAAACTCCAATTCCGAGGGTAAGTCTAACTCATATGCTACTTGGCCCACTCTTCGAATAATCCTATAAGGCCCAATATATTGTGGTCTAATCTTTCCTTTCTTTCCAAACCTCATCACGCCCTTCATAGGCGACACCTTTAAGAATACACAGTCATCAACCCCAAACTCCAAGTCTCGTCATCGCACGTGAGATATGACTTCTGACAACTCTGAGTTGTTAATAGTCGCTCTTGGATAAGCTTTACTTTCTCTACGACCCGTTGAACCAAGTCTAGCCCATGTAACCCAGATTCTCCAACATCAAACCACCCTATAAGAGATCTGTTTACGCCCATACAAAGCCTCGTACGGAGCCATCTAGATACTGGAGTGGTAAGTGTTATTATATGCAAACTCGATAAGTGGTAGACGTTCATCCCAACTTCTGTTAAAATCCAACATACATGCTCGTAACATATCCTCGAGCGTCTAAATTGTGCACTCGCCTTGTACATCAGTCTATGGATGAAAAGCTATCTTGAGATTCACCTGAGTCCCTAGACCTCTCTAAAATAACCTCCAGAAATGCGCCGTAAACTAGTCCCCACAGTCAGATATAATAGATACTAGAACTCTGTGTAGCCGCACTATATCCTTAGTATATAACTTTGCATAATCTTTGGATGTATATATAGATCTGATTGGTAGGAAATGGGATTATTTCGTGATACTGTCGACTATCACCCATATAGAATCGAACTTATGATGAGAGCGAGGCAAACCCGTGACGAAGTCCATGTTTATTGCCTCCCATTTCCACTTCGGGATCTCTATAGTCTGCATTGGCCCTCCGGACTTCTGGTTCTCTACCTTTACCTACTGGCAACTAGGACACTGAGTGACAAACGCAGCAACGTTATTCTTCATATCATTCCACCAATACATATCCTTAATGTCATGATATATCTTCGTCGACCTAAGTTGAATGGAGTTCCCTTAATAATGTGCCTCTAACAAAATCCTCTCTCGTAGCCTTGCTACATCTGGGGAACACAAACGACCTTTATATATGAGAACCCCATGCTTCTTGAGCTCTAATTGCGGCTTCTTTTTCTACGGAACTTGCTCTCTCAACTCGACCAACTTTGGGTCCTCGTACTGCCTTTCCTTGACTTCAGCTATGAGAGATGATTTTGCAGTGTTTTGGAGTACAACTCAACCATCATCAAAATCTACTAACCGAACCACTAAACAAGCCAATTGATGAATCTCTCTAGCTATTTCTCTTTTCTTATTCTCTACATGTTCTAAGCTACCCATAGATCGGCGACTTAAGGCATCTTCTACAACATTAGCTTTCCCTGGATGGTAGAGAATGTTAATTTCGTAATCTTTCAACAACTCTAGCCATCTCCTCTGTCGCATATTCAACTCCTGTTTCTTGAAGGTATATTGTAGGTTTTTATAGTCTATAAATACATGAACATGAACACCATAAATAATGCCGCCATATCTTAAGTTCATGGACAACCGCAACTAACTCGAGGTCGTGGGTCAGATAATTCCTCTCGTGCTTCTTCAACTGCCGTGAAGCATATGCAATTACCTTTCCATGTTGCATTAGAACACATCTTAACCAAACATCTGAGTCATGACACTACATGACATAACCCTCTGGACCCTCTGGAAGTGTTAGAACTGGCGCTGAGGTCAACATGTTCTTAAGCTCTTGGAAACTCCGCTCGCAAGCCTCTATCAACTAAAACTTAGCTGGTTTCTGAGTTAGCTTTGTCAATGGCGCCGAAAGAAATGAAAACCCCTCTATGAACCTCTGGTAGTATCCTGCTAAGCCTAGAAATCTACGAACCTCTGTCGGAATGGTAGGTCTAGGCCAGGGTTTCACGACCTTAATATCTTTAGTGTCTACCTCTATACCTTCATCGGATACAATATGCCCCAAGAATTCTACAGACTTCAACCAGAACTCGCAGTTAGAAAACTTAGCATACAACTTACGATCATGAAAGGTTTGGAGTACCTCTCACAGGTGGTCTACATGCTCCTCATTTGAGCGTGAATAAACCTGAATATCATCAATAAATACTATCACAAACATATCTAAAATTGGCCGAAATGTAATGCCCCAAAACCGAGGGACGAGATCGGTGCCCAACCGGATGAACCCGGTCAAGCGAACCTGGATTGTCTTTCCTACCCAACACATTTCCCCATGTTCATAATGTACGTTTTATAAGTGAAACAGCAAAATAGAATCAAGCATGCATTTACAACATAAATCCCTTTCTTCTTTTAACATTTTCAACATTATATCTTACCAAAACATACATACTAAGTACAACATTTTTGATACGGGACCACGATTACGAGTAAGTACAACAACTACCCAAAATAGGTTTACAACCCACATAGTGTCTACAGAGCCTCTAAGAGCGGAGAAGAATACATAGACATGCCGGTAACAAGGCCCCGGCTATACCTCAAAAGTAATGACATAAACAAATTGAGTAAACATGATTTACACACAGCCCCGAGAGAAGTGGGCTCACCAAGACTGCTGAAGAGATGGAAGGAAAGGCACCACTATCGGCGATCAGCGCTACCTTCTATAGAACCACCTACATCCATTTAAAAGATGTAGCGCCACCGGCAAAAGGGACGTTAGTACCATTGAATAGCACTAGTATGTATGAACAAACCTACTCTTGATAGGATAGACACAAATAGTAAACACAAATAGAGGCATCATACAACAATACAACGAGGCAAGGAAAAACACAAACAAGAGTTACCACATCCCTCATCCCGTTTTGCCATCTTTTGGTGAATGTACTTTTAAGTTCATCTTGTTATTATTATTACTGATCCACCGTGTCGTTGTCAAACGGATTCTGATCTCTGCCAGGTCGGCTAAGCCATCCTAGGTGAGGTCTTAATTTCAATCACATCACATATAACCACCGTGGCTTATTCTCACGGAGTCCGATCTCTGCCCGAATCTGCTACGCTAACACCGTGGCTTGTGCACAGCACACAGAGTCTGATCTCTGCCCGATCGGCTAGGCCATCTCAACTGTAAACAATGAGGACAATAATCATCATCAAATCATAATCATATCACAATATCAAGTCATCCATGTGTACGACATGGAGTCCGATCCCAGCCAGACGGGCTAGGCCTTCTCACCCCTAGGACATTCTCCTGGTACAATTATGAGATTTTTAGATCACTTACTTCATTTTTAACCTTTTTGATCCCCAACACATATTGTTCTTTGATTCGTCTGTCTTATCATTAGAATCCTTTGATTCACATTTCATAACAATTCATCCTTTAATCCATATTCCATAACCATCCATTCCATTAATTCATGTTTCACAACAATTCAACCTCATGTTTTGTATTTCACATCATTACCATATCTTTACCCACATTTCATATCATAGAAACTTTTGATTCACATTTCGTACCATTCTAATCTTTCATAATTACCACACCCATCACATGCAAGGATCACACACATAATAGAAGAAGGAATATAATGATCACAACTCATATACTCAAGTAGCACAACGATATGGTATTAGCATGGAATGACATAGAAGCAAAGATTCCTCAATTAGGCACATAGAACACATAAATTCCATAGATATCCGACAATCATACGCGGAAAGTGAGAACAATGGGTATATCCTATGAGGATTAGAGTTAGCCATACATACCTCGAGGTGGAATTTATCTATAACTTCTATCCAAAATATCGGACCTTCTAACGTCTTCAATCTAATTTAAAATGTGACACATTCAAACTTAGAGTTAGGTACCTTGAACTCGTTTGGGCATTTTATCAACTACAATGTGGTCCTTTAGATTAACTAACCCCTTTTTATTGAAAGATTGCCCTAGCTTACTTCACATTGCTAGATTATTGTAGATTATTCACATGCATGCAAGATCTTAACTCTCATCTTCAAGAACCAACCTATATGTGTTCTATTCTAACTAAAATCTGAAAGTTTAGGGTAATGGGGTGAAGACTTACCTCTTATGGTGAAGAATATGAAGATTACTCGATTAGTTCCAGGCCTGAGTAGAGATGGAGGATCAACTTGCGGAAGATGGGGACTTCTCTCAATAGAACCCACACTCACTTCTCTATTTTAATAAGATAGTTGTTAAAAATGAAGGGGAGGGGTATTTTATAAAACTGGGGGTCGGGTTTTAACATCAGAAATTAGAAGCCTCGAAGGAGGAAATGCGGTCAGGAATGCGATGCGGTCCGCATTCCTGTCGCATAAATGGCCCTCAAATGGGCCAAAATGGGAACCAGACTGCCCAGGTATTTTCACGCCCCAAAAATGAGGGACGAGACCGGCGCCTAACCAGATGATCCCGGTCAAGCGGACATAGATTGCCTTTCCTGCCCAATGCATTACCCCGTGTTTATGATATACAATATTCCATATGAAATAGCAAATTAAATCAAAACATGGACTTACAACTTAAGTTCATTTCTCCTTTTAACATTTTAGCATTTGATAATCCCAAAAGATACAAGCTACATGCAACATTTCCGATTCAATCCACGATTATGAGTAATTACAACTATTGCCCAAAATATATATATACAACCCACATAGTGTCTATGAATCCTTTAAGAATACTAGGAGTTTACATAGATTTGTCGGTGACAAGGCCCGGTCTATACCTTTAAAGACACAACATATATAAAAGAAGATGATATACACTACACACGGCCCCGAGAGGAAATGGGGCTCACCAGAACTGCTGAAAAGATGAAGAGGAGGCACCACTATCGGAGGTCGGAACTACCTGCTATAAAACCACCTACATCCATGTAAAATATGTACCACCCCCGGCAAAAGGGACGTTAGTACCGTTGAATAGTACTAGTATGTATGAACAAGCTTCATTTTAAGTAAAATCAAACAATACACAAATAGAAGACAGTCAGGGGAAACAAAACAAATACCAAACAAAAATACAGAAAATCACAAATGAAGGTTTCACAGTTACTCATTTCAATTTTTCATCTGTTGCGGCGCGCAACCCGATCCCACCGTACAGTCACATCTCACCCTATGCCTCTCAACCCTTATTACTTCGTGTTGCAGCGTGCAACCCGATCCCACCATACAATCACATTTCACCCTTATTACCTCTCCACCCTTCTTACTTCGTGTTGCAGTGCGCAAGCCGATCCCACCGTACAATCACATTTCAAAGCAACAACCACCAACAATTAAATTACAAGGATATTCATCTTGAAGAACATAAGTTCATATCAACCAATAACTATGTGAAATCAAGGCACAATGATCCTTACCAATCAGTAATTCATATATGGTGTTGCCACAATCATTTAACTCAATAAAATCAGTCCATATTTACTTTCATCATTTGCTACACAGCCTTTAGCACTTTGATACGTTCAACAATGTAATTAATAGAAACATCAACCAACAATTCAATCACAAAGATTCTCATCATCAAGGATATTCATTCGTAACAACCAAGTAACCATATGAAATCAAGGCCACATAAATCTTTATCAAACAGTGAGTCATATACGGTATGCCATCAACATATAGCTCAATTAGTTTATCCCCGTTTCCTTTCCATTATTTACTAAATATCATTTAGCACTTAGATACTTTCAACAATTGGATTCGTTATCATTTCTTTCGTTTGGTAGTACATCCTTGCATACCGATGTATTCAGTAGTTAACGAGCTTTGCACATGATAGAGTAAGCACAAGGAATCACCCTTTTCACAATCTCATATAGCATGGTGGCATGGCACTCAACTAGGACAATCAGAGAACAGAATCTTACGTCTCAATACATTAGAACAATCAATTCACATATGCTCAAGCAAGAAACTCATACCAAATGCTCGGACACCAACAAGGTGACTCTACAAAGATTAAAGTTAGCCATACATACCTCGAGTTGAAATTCCCCTTTAATATCTATTCTCAACCCACCAGACCTTCTATCGCCTCCAATCTAATTTACAAGATGCCAGGTTAGGACTTAGAATTAGAAATCATGAACTCATCTGGGCATTTTATCAAACACTATGTGATCCCTTTGATTAATTAATCCCCTTTTTAGTGGAAGGTTACTCTAACTTACACCCCTTTGCTAGATTAGGACAAATCATGAACATGCATGCAAGTCTTGGCTTTTATCTTCAAGAACCAATTCATGTGTGTTCCATTTTTAACCAAAACCTGAGAATTGAATGGAAATAGGGTGGGGACTTACCTCTTAGGATGAAGAAGATGAAGATTAATCCAAAATTTCTGGACCTGAGTAGAGATGATTGACGAATTTGATGAAGAAGAAGACTTTCTCTCACTAAACTCACTCTCCCTTCTCTCTATTTTGTTCAAATACCCGTTAAAATGAAAGGGGTAAGTGTTTTATTAAGCTGGGGTCGGGTATAAAACTTAGAAATTAAAAGCCCCGAAGCAGGAAATGCGTTCATGATTACGATCGCATTCCTGCTATGCGGTCCGCATTCCTGTCGCATAGATGGCCCTCAAATGGGCCAAAATGGGAATTGGACTGTCCAGGTATGCGACCACTATGCAGCCCGCATACCTGTTATGCGATCGCATAACCTCCTCCGCAAAAATGGAGGTGCAAGGATGCGACAGTTATGCGGTCCACATTCCTAAAATGCGATCGCATCTTGGGCCGCATAGCTGTCCTCAATTTGGACAGCAGGTTATGTGGCTGCATGCCTGATCTGTGATCAGATATTGGATCGCAGATCTGCGCAATTCTGGAAAATTTATCTTTTAAGTCCCGGAGTACTTTTACTCCACAAGGGTCCATTTTAAGAATTTCTACAGTTATAACCACATGGGGACCCATTTGGGCATTATTTTTCGACTTGAAATTTTACGGTTCTTTACATCCTCCCCCACTTAGAATCATTTGTCCTCGAATGAGGATCGGGGAATCACTTAGTTAAGAGAACACAAAAAATGACAACACCTAATTTTTTTTTACTAACTCCGATATATCCTGAAAATTTCGCCAGAGTTTCCTTTGTAATTAGGCCTATCTACCTGTCAGAGAGCCCCCGAAACACATTTTAACAAATTCCACACATTTTCAGTTACTCTATCAACTTGCACATAATCCGGTCATTTCGACAATTTGTATATAATTTCAGTTATTACAATGAGTTGCAAATAATCCAGCTAATCACAACAACATATAAATTTATGGCACAAAGTTTGAGAAGTCACAATAGTAGGGTAATTAGGGGAGTAGAGTGTTTTGCACAAAATTTGACACCAATGTAAATTCTTAGAGATGACAACTTTCAAAACCACTACCGGACTTATTCAAACAAGTGGAATATTTCTCTTTCATTTCACTTTCTGCTTCCCACGACACTTTCGGCCTTTAAGGATCCCCTTCGACTTACAAGCTTTGCCATAACGCATTCACAAAAGCAATCCCAACCACTAAACTTATCTAACAAAGATGATAACAAGATACCTCGCATAAGCTAACTATCCATTTAACTTCACCTTCAATAAGTTACACCAGGATGATAAACAAAGGATCTCCAACTACCTTTTAAGGCATAAACATGCGAAAACACAAATACATAAGGAACAACTACGAGAAAACATCATACTCCTAGTACGACCTAATGGGAAATGCGCTTATGTACTCTTCTTTATCAATTCACATAACATCTACAGGGGAAAGTTTTGAGAATCACCGGTTCACCCACCTGAATTCTATATCTCTATGCGCACACCCAAACTAAACCCGTGGTGACCTTCACGATTACTCTAAGATGTGCCATAATAAATTGACCATAAAATTACCTAGTGATGATATGAAATCACAGGGTGACTTTGACACGTTTGAACCTTCATACCAAATAGACTTAATACAGTAAGGAGCAACGAAGTTCAAGATTGGGCTGGAATTATTCAGGAATCCATGAATGTGCTGAGCAGAGTATCTCATGAGGTTATATTCTAAGAGATAGGAGGATTTCTATTAACGATGCTGACATGGTTTAATCCAGGTGACTACATCAACTATCAGATAAGTGAAGCATATTGGTAACTAGTATTCTTAGAGATGGTGGATACCATGTACGTGAACTTCAGATTCTAAAGAAGTGACCAAGTGTGATACACCAGTTGTGTCCCTGAGTGTAAGGCAAGTAGTTGAGCTCAAATGGTAAGACTCTTGCAACATGGGTGTGATTGAGGCCGCAAGTGAAATACGTGGAATTTGATTTCACTCCTAACAATAAGCGACACAAGGACTTTATTCCACAAGCGCATGAGCATGGAAAAGAAGTCATATACTTATGGGATTATCATAATTCGAAAAATCTAACCCTTCCTAAGGAGGTGGAATGCCAGAGGTAGCAAAAATTCCCCATACATGACAACGACGTTGTCAATGATCCTAGAAGCCGAGTGAGCAGGAAGCCACATACCCTCATCAAATCCAACCCATTTAAGACTTTTGAAAAGGAGACACACTTTGGTTTGAAATCATGGTAATTTAAGCTTGAACTTTAAGGAAAATCATTACTTTTGGAACCCATGAGACAAGCCCTCATAGCCCTAGAGAATTGTCAACAATGGCAAGAAAGTACTTAAAATTATTACGAGTTAGTGTAGGATAAGGCCTCAAAGTGACCATATGAATAATTATGAAAGGGTGAGAAGTCGTAATGCACTTATCAAAGACGAGTAACTTGAGTTATCTAGTCATAGGGACAAACAGAAAAGGTAGATGATTGTTATATGAGAAAATCTCACAAGGAGTGCGAGCAATATCTTTTATTCTATCAAAAGAACCATACCCCGACCCTTGATTCCCTAAGGCATAAAGTTATATTCACAAGGAGAGTTACCAGATGAAAATAGATAGTAAGGCAGCACAACTAAGAGCATCATTTGGAATCAACAAGCTTAAACAGAGTTGAAGACATTAGAAGTCTGTAGTAAAGGGGAAATTTGCCCACTCTCATGGATTTTGTAGAGTACATAAAAGTGAGGCTAACTAAATCAAATCATATAGTTGGATAACTAGTCGAGACATTGAGATAATATCACATTGAAGATTACGGGTGAACAACACATGACCTTTACATCGTAACCACTAGGAAAGGTGATAATATAAGGGATTGCGAGGAGCTAAATTTTTAAAGAAGTCTTCCGCATATAATCACATTATGTATAGCTCCAGAATTTAAAAATCCAATTACATTTAGCAACTCTACTTCACAACGAAGCACTACAACACACTTCTACACAACCAGTTATTACCAACCAAATTGGGAGATTCTATAGGACTTGGTCTAGAGAAAGGCTTGACATATGAATGTGTTACTAGGTGTGTTGCTCCTTGGTGAACCCCAAAACTAAAAGCGGGAGTTAGACTGGGAAGAGGATTGTTAGATTAGCACATGCATAGGTGATTTAGAAATTGCAGCATGTTATCAACCCTCGATGAACTTTAAGTGAAATGGGAACCAATGTAATTTGTGGCACTTATTAATCCATTGACCAGATATCTAGAAGTATTTTAAAATTAGAGCTACTCTTTCTGGTTCAGAGTTCAACCTTTAAGGATAGTGCTTCTAAGGGGATAGGATTGAGAGGGAATAATATAGCCGATAGTGGATGAAGCAGGTTCGTAGTTAAAGTAAGAGGATGGATTGACTTGTCTTTCCACCTATAATTCTATATCTTTCTTTAGTTATGACAAAATACTGAAAACCCAAGTAATATCAGAGGACCGAAAACTAGTTAACCAGAAAATAATGGTATTGTTACATCTATCCCATTTCGTGTATTCAGCGGAATTGGTAAACAATTTGGGTGGGTTATTATTGATAAAAGAAATTGTATTTCTGGATACCAGGGACACAATTATGCTCTTTCTTCATCCCTCTAAATTGGAACTGAGAAATGGGTCACAACTAGGGCAAAGCCGGGTAGGTCAGATGAACTAACAAAAAGGGAACTTGAGGTTTTAGGAGTAAACTCAATAACTTCACGGCTAGGGGAGCCACTACTAACATCAAAATCAGTTGGATTCGTAGCAACATAGAGCAATTAACATATAGTGACACTCAAATAAGTAATATGCAAACCAAAGGAGGAGCGAAAATGCTCGTCTTCCTTACAATCAGAAGAAGAACAACCTTTAAGAATAAGGCGGGCAACAAGAATAAGCAGCATGATCCAGTTACATGGAGGCTCAACGGACCCCAGATTCAATGGAGATTTAATAATGTTTAAAAGTAATTAAGCAGACCAAATTCAGAAAATAACTTGTCGAAGAAAGAGTGAGATTCTCGCCAAACAAACAAAAATCTTGCCGATTCCGACCACTAGGAAAAAATGAAAGCCTCAACAAAGATAGAGAGAGGGAACTACCATACTAGAGATGATGATGACACAAGGCAAGATCTTCACTATGACACCGTGTCAACATTCAGATGATGCAAAAACTTGAAGAAAAATGGCTTAGGATTTCGAATAGAGAAGAATAATTGGTTGAGTGAAAATATCCTTTTATTTTGTGCGAAAATATTAGAATTGTCCATCCGTTCATTCGGGAAGAAATTTTCCGGGTATAGTCTCTTGTTAGAGCTTAGAAAGGCGTGTCGGAAATTGTAATTCTATAGCTACAACTCAATGCAAGATCATGATTATAGAACTCGATGTCATAAGAGATTGCATATAAGAAATTTGCGGTAGAGTGGATTCAAGAAATATTGGATCTCGTTCAAAGAGTAGGTGCATGCAATGGTTTGTGACTTCAACATTTAACAAGACCATGCGTATTAAAGTTCTTCGATATGGATGTAGATATACAACAAGTGTATGTCAGTTGTGATAATGAGTGAATTACTTGGTGACCTCAGGTTCATAGGGCAATAGCTGAATCGATGCCACTCAACTCCACATCCCTAATGTACGTTTGTACCATGAGATTATACTATAAGATTTGGTGGTGCAGTGACATCATTAGGGAAAAGGACACTCCCCTCTTAGCGATAGGGTCTACCAACCCCTCCACAACTCAATACATTCTCCTAACAAGCCTTTGGGCAATCCCTTCGGACTCAATGGTGGGATCAATCCCTCCTCATGGCTTCAAACACGCGGATTATGGCATCACGATTACTCATTTTGAGAGTAAGTTTTGGAGAGAAAACTAACTCCCTAACTTGAGCTCTATCGCACGATTGGAGTATCAAAGAATGGTGAAATTCCTAAATGTCCATGTAGCCCCTAATTATAGATGTGGTCGACAACACACCGATAAGAAGGGCTCTACTAGACATGGATCCGAAACATCCTAGGACACTTTAAAACCTTAGGCTCTGATACCAAGTTTGTGACGCCCCAAAACCGAGGGACGAGACCGATGCCTAAGCGTATGATCCCGGTCAAGAGGACCTGGATTGCCTTTCTTGCCCAATGCGTTACCTCGTAATTATGATATACAATATTCCATATGAAATAGAAAATTAAATCAAAGCATGGAGTTACAACTTAATATCATTTCTCTTTTTAACATTTTAGCATTTGATAATCCCAAAAGATACAAGCTACATGCAACATTTCCGATTCTGTCCACGATTACGAGTAAATACAACTACTGCCCAAAATATATATATACAACCCACATAGTGTCTACGGAGCCTCTAAGAATACTAGGAGTTTACATATATTTGCCGGCGACAAGGCCCCGACTATACCTTTAAAGACACAACATATACAAAAGAAGATGATATAGACTCCACACGGCCCCGAGAGGAAATGAGACTCACTAGAACTTCTGAAAGGATGAAGATGAGGCACCACTATCGGCGGTCGGAACTACCTGCTATAGAACCACCTATATCCATGTAAAAGATGTAGCTCCCCCGGCAAAATGGACGTTAGTACCGTTGAATAGCACTAGTCTGTATGAACAAGCTTCATTGTAAGTAGAATCAAACAGTACACAAATAGAGGACAGTCAGTGGAAACCAAACAAATACCACAAAGAAATGCAGAAAATCACAAATGAAGGTTTCATAGTTACTCATTTCAATTTTTCATCTGTTGTGGCGCACAACTGTAACGACCCGACCGATTGTTCTGTGAGATTTACCCCGTTTCCTCCATTTATAGATTTTCCATATATTGCTAGCCTGTTTTTGTTTTGTTGGGTCAGTTGGTTTGGGTCTGGAGTGGTCATGATGAGAATTGAGGTATTTAGTCTCTCAAAGTAGCCTAATAGTTGAGAAAGTCAACTGAGAGTTAACTTATTGGTTAAAGACCTTGGAATGAGAATTTTATGGCTTGGATAACCTCATTAGGTGATTTGGGACTTAGGAATGTGTTCGGAATGATGTTTTGATGTCCGGTGTAAAATTAGGCTTGAATTGGCGAAAGTTAGTTTTTGGCGATTTCCAGTCGGCAGTGAAAAATAGGCTATCGAGGTCAAAATGGGATTCCTAGAGTTGGAATAGGTCCATAATATCATTTTTGGTATGTGTGCAAAATTTCAGGTCAATCGGAGGTGTTTTGGTTAATTTCGGCGTAGTTGGCGAAATTTAGAAGTTTCAAAGTTCATAGGCTTCAATCTGATTTAATTTTGGTGTTTTCATGTTGTTTTTGGTGTTTTGAAGGCTCGACTAAGTTCAAATGATGTTATGGGCTGTGTTGGTAGGATTAGTTGAGGTCCTGGGAGCCTCGGGTGTATTTCGGATTCTCAAACGGGCACTTTTTGCCCTTAAGAAATCTGTTGTTTTCTGGTGTTTTAGCAGCGGTGAATCATTCAATGAGATCGCGTGGGCTTATCCGCGATTGCGTAGAGTAAAAGAGTGGGGCAGGCATTTTTTTCTATGCGACCGCGTGGTTAGGATTTTGATCGCGTAGGTTGGTGACGCAAGGCAGTGCGATCGCGTGGGTGTTGGTGCGATCGCATAGAGGATTCTGAGGTGCGTGTTGTAACGACCCGTCCAGTCGTTCCGTGATATTTATCCCGTTTCCCCCATATCTGCATTTGTTATATATCGTTATCCTGTTTTTTATGTGTTGGGTCAGTTGGTTTGGGTCTGGAATGGTTATGGTGAGAGTTTAGGCATTTAGCCTTTTAAAGTAGCCTAATAGTTGAGAAAACCAACTGAGAGTTGACTTATTGGTAAACAACCTCGGAATGCGCATTTTATGGCTAGGATAGCTTCTTTAGGTGATTTGGGACTTAGGAGTGTGTTTAAAATATTTTTGTGATGTCCGGTGTCGAATTAGGCTTGAATTGGTGAAAGTTAGTTTTTTGCGATTTCCGGTTGGCAGTGGAAAATAGGCTATCAGGGTCGGAATGGAATTACAGAAGTTGGAAATTCTTAATGTCATTTTGGATATGTCTGCAAAATTTCAGGTCAATCGGAGGTGTTATGGTTGGTTTCACGTAGTCGGCAAAAATTGGAAGTTTCAAAGTTCATAGGCTTGAATTTGATGCGATTTTGGTGTTGTTGCATTGTTTTTGGTGTTTCAAAGGCTCGACTAAGTTTGAATGATGTTATGGGATATGTTGGTATGTTTGGTTGAGGTCCGTAGGGCCTCGGGCGTGTTTCGGGTGGTTAACGGACCAACTTTTGGCTTGAAATCTGGGCAGATTTTTGCTGGTGTGAGGTTTTGGTTTCCTTCTACGCGATCGCGTGAGCATGTTTGTGATCGCGTAGGGTAAAATAGTGAGGCAGAATTTGTGTTGTGTTGTTTGTGATCGCGTAGAGTTAGAGGGGCGCGTGAGTGAGTTGAGTCATTGTTCTTCGCTATCGCGTAGAGTGGTTTGCGACCGCGTGGGTTTATGTTCTGATGAATCGCGATCGCGTGTGGATGTCTGTGATCGCATAGGGTAATTTGATGGGGCAGCGGATTTGTTCTTCGCGATCGCGTGCTAGTGTTTGCGATCGCAGTGACGAAAATATTTTAGCTGGGCAGAAAGTTTAAAAGGCCTGTTGTGCGAAAGTGGCTCATATTTTTCTCCATTGTTGGCGAGTTGAGAGCACCTTTGAGAGGATTAAAGGGGGAATTGAAGGGAGTCACTTGGAGGTAAGGTTCTTAACTTCATAACTTGTTTTTATGTCAATTCCTAAGTGATTAAACCATAAAATTTCTGGAATTGAACCAAAGTTGGGGAAGAAGGGTGTGTGGAAAATTTATTTTTCTTTTGAGAATTTGAGTGGGCAATTGTGGTCCGATTTTAGTGTTATTGGTATGCATAGAATCGTGGGAGGACGATGATTCTAAGGATGTAAAAATTATCAAATTCTGAGACGTGGGCCCGGGGCTCGGGTTTGGCAGAATTTCGAGATTCTTGTATAAATTGATAATTTTTGATTGGGTTGCATTCCTCAGTTATATATTGATGATGTTAAACTGGTTTTGGCTAGATTCGGAGCAATCGGGAGCCAGTTTGAGGGGCAAGAGCATTGTGGACTAATGTTGTGGCCCGGTAGAGGTAAGTAATGGTCATAAATCTTGTCCTGAGGGTATGGGACCCCGAACTGCATTATTTTCTCACTGATTTTGGAATGGCGCACAAGTCGGATGACGAGTTTATGTCGCGTACTGATTTTTGGATTGGGCAAGGTCCTCTCCGCGACAACTAATGAGTTGCGTATTTACTCAAAACCTTATGTTAAATTATGTTCTAAAGATTTGTGAAATATTTGGGCTATAAGCCGTGTTTGGGGCCTCGTGCCGATCTGTTTAGAGGACTTTTTGCTGATGTTTTCCTCATTATTTGTTGATGATTTTACTCAGCATCATTGGGCATACTGTTTTTTTATTGAAACTCAGCCTGATTTACACTACATGAGCACTAAACTGATGTTTTTGGGTCGAGTACCCTGTATTACTAATTCGCCCGAGGGTCCTTTTGAGTGGTTCCACCGAGTGTGGCCGAGGGCCAAGAGTGATGGTGAGGTGTTGAGTGACATTAGCGCTTGGGCTGAAGGAGCACCTCCGGAGTCTATACACACCCCCAGTGAGCGCACCGAGTACCGAGTGACGAGTGATTGGGAGGCATGAGTGACTATGAGGTGTTGAGTGATTGTGACGTGCTGAGGGATTGTGAGGCATGCCCGATGGGCTGATTATGAAACATGTTTTTGCCCAAGGGGATACTTATGATTTTACTACATTCATTTGCATAACAAATCCTTTGTTTTAAAGTTGTTAAAAATGTGCATTCTTTAAAGGACTCTTTCTGAAGTTGATTTTAAGGCATGATGATTTCGTATATCTATGTTATACTATTGGAAAGTGTAAGACCCAGGAAAATTTACCTAAGCAATATATTCGGGGTGCCAGGTAGATTAATTATAATATTTTATGTGCTTTAGATATGATGTAAATGAATTGGATGTGGTGAATAAGTGTATGAGTCATATAATAAGTAAGGTAGGGTCCAAGGAGAGGCCTAAGTCCAAGCCAAGTGGGAAAATTTCATAATAAGCTAAAATTCCAAAGGTACTTGCACTAGTCCACACTTTGAACGAGCATATCTAAGTATATATAAGGTATTATGTGATGAATAACCTATAAAATGAAATCTCATTGAGTCTAGTTTCCAACGCTTCAAACCGTTCGTCATTTGGACATTTCTACACAAAGTTATGGTCAAATTACCAAAGGCTGGAAAAATGCGATCCTGTGTCAAATCTGCGATCGCATTTCATGTCGCATGTTGACTCTGCGATCGCAGATCATGTCGCAGACTGGGCCAGTGTTGCCCAGTTTTGGGCAGCTATTTTGCGATCCACTATGCGACCCACATGTTTGTTCTGCGATCCATTATGCGATCGCAGACTCTGTTCCGGAGGTTTATTCTTCCTATTTCTATAACTTGACCCCATTTTCATAAATAGGTTTAGAGGCTTCATTTGGGGTCATTTTCTACTGATTTTAGAGAGAGATGAGAGCATATATAGAGAGAAAGAAGGGGACCAACTTCATAATCACCCAAATCTTGCTCAAGCATTCAAGAATCAAGGAAGATAACCTTATATTGTCCTCCATCCGGGTAAGTCCTACTTCCAAAATTTCATTCAAGAGGGTAAGGGTATAAATATGTAGTG
Source organism: Nicotiana paniculata (assembly GCA_005239505.1). NCBI lineage: Eukaryota > Viridiplantae > Streptophyta > Magnoliopsida > Solanales > Solanaceae > Nicotiana > Nicotiana paniculata. The sequence continues at coordinate 1,250 of ML344317.1, read as the reverse complement.
GGGGTTAGAAATAGGCCATGCATGTGGGACTACGCTGTAGTATGTGTTATCAAAGAACTAATTTGGGTAGTTCATGCTAAAAATGGGTGAAGGAAGAAGAGATTGCAATTTCTAAACGTTGTAGTCTACTTCACATGCTCGGTGTTTGATGAAATTCATAGGAGAGTTATAGCATGGGTAATCTTCCTAATTAGTAATCAATTTCTGCTTTCTCCTTATAGATTGTTATGGCTACAGGTGTTGGTGTATTGTATAAACCTAAGGAAAAGCTCTTTGAGGTATGTATGACTAACTTTAACCTTCGTAGAATCCTCTTGTTGGGTTCGAATATGTGGTATGTGCACCTTATTTGGAAATGTGTGATTTGTCTATTCAAACATGCTAAGATGTTAGACTTTATTCTTTGATTCTTCCTGGTTGATTTTCATGCTATTGTGTTGTATGAAATTGTAAAAAAAAGGTGATTGATGGGTGAATGAACGAATGATTGATAATGTGCTCAAATGTGGGAATGTGTGAAATAGTTGAAAGCCATACGTGGAAAATAATGAAAGGAGTATTGTGAAATAATGTAACTGAATTGAGAAAATGTGGCAGTACCGTGTTCATGAAATTTTCTACTTGATAAATGTTATGGGGCCTTAGGCCCAATTAAATGAGCTGTTAATATGAAATTGTATTCCTTGAAAGGATAATTCTTGTGAAGTAATTGTTTGTGGTTGCTGTTATGAAATATGATTGTCAGAAGGGATCGGGTTGCGCCGCAACACAAAACAATAAGCTTCATGAGGCGTGAGGTAATAAGGGTGACCGAGGTAATAAGGGTGGTCGAGGTAATAAGGGTGGCCGAGGTAATAAGGAGGAAATGTGATCGATATCACTACTGAAATGGAAAGCTATGAGTTCTTGAATATGATGACGTTGAAAGGGAAAAAGGNTGGTTGCTTCTTTCCACGTACATTGATTGATTGGTTCTAGTACTGTCTTTTGGTTGTGTATTGTTTGATTTATTCCGTGTTAATTGTCTGAGTATGTGCAAATTGGGTGTTCTAAATATGTTGAGGCATGATGCCCTACTCTCTGACTGTCTAGCTGAAATTTATGTAATTACTATTCGAAATTGTGGAAAGGTGATTTACTTGTGAATGTTTTGCCAAGTGTAAGGTTGGTTAAGTACCGTAATGTGTCAGTATGAAAGATTGGTAGCGAACTCAAGTATGTGAATATGATTAAGTGCTAAGAGCTGTGAA